>JADRCC010109317.1:0-17359 GCA_019843855.1 Hylomyscus alleni
ATATATATATATATATATATACACTAGTACTACATGCAAACTATTAATATAAACATGAATCTCTACTTTTTTTTCTGAGTGAAATGATATCCATTCTATCACACACACCTTTTTTAATGAGACAAAATAATTACATTTGCCACCAACGTAGAGATATATACCAACAGTTTAAGAATATCTACTTGATATCTCACACAAGAAACAATTTTATAAATCTATTTTAGTGAAATTTTCAAGAAGAAGAATATAATGTTGCTTACACTTCTAATTGGTGCCACTGTTAAATCCTCCAAACCTCTCTCAAGCACTGGAGGCCAGCTTCTTCCTTCCTGGTGATGTTTGAAGACAAGTTGGTCGGCTGTTACTATTTCACTTCCATTCTTCATAAAACTAGAATCAATTATCAGAGGATTCACCACTTTTCTTTTGTTTTGCTTTCTCACATAGAAAAAGATTTGAAAATAAATTGCTTTATGTTCAAGGTTTGGTGAATCGTTTAAGTTTTCTTTCTTATTAATGCAATTTGTTCCTTTAGTTAGACTCTACAATGCTTTGCCAAAGAGTCTATTTAGCCTTTAAACTACTTTCTAGCACACATTACTCTTGCGATTTTCTTAATGTAATTGTCCTCAATGATACAATTTCCCTGTCTCATCCTGTACACTAAGCAATAGTCTATTTCTGCATCTCAACTCCATGATCCTCCACAGAGAATACTTTTATTGGACAATTATTTAATGTGTGGTGAAAACACTGCTTAAAATATCATCTGCAGAGTGATTCCTGGTTATTGATTTCTGCTAGTAACCATATTCTTAATATTGTATTCTAATTGCTTTTACTCTCTTTATAGTAATTTTATATTGGTTATTTTTAATTCCTGGTCATTGGATGACTATTTCAATCTCCTTACATCATGTTTTCTATGTTCTAAGCTTTAGGGGAGAAGATAAAGTTCAAAATTCCTATAAGCCTGTTATTATCAGCTACCATGGAGGAAGAAGAAAAAAATGAATCAAAACAAAAATACTGACTTATGCAAATGTGTCTTAATGTCTAATACTTAATGAAATCTCATAGCTACTGGTCCCATTAAATAAACTAGTACCAGAAATTCTGGCCACATTCAGTTTCCTTTCATTACATTGATGACTTACTAGCAGTCTGCATGTCTTAATTTTAGTAAGTACTTTTATATTAACAATTATCAACTCCTAATAGCATTTTAGCATAAAAACTTTTAACTTGCTCACAGACAGCTTCCAAGCGAACTTTTTCTATCCTACATTTATGAAAGTCAAACTTGAAAATGATTGCATATTGTACCTGAATGGCAGCAACCAATCAGCAAAAAGGATTCTTCAAAGAACAAAATTCTCCTTTGATCCATACCTATGTTTATAATTGTTATTTGCCCTTTAAATCAAATGCATTTATCAGAAATGCAAATGTTTTTAGAATAGTTTCAGTCAGGTTTAGGTACTTAGCCTTTATTCTGTAAGCAAATAATTATTTGAATTTGCAAAACTCCTTTGACCTTTCTGGTAAAGAAACTGTTTGGGTCCTCATCATTGTTGTTGTCTCTTCACTGGCTAAGAGATAAGCATAAAGTCTCTTCCAAATGTATCTAATATTATCTTTTAAAAACACTTTTTTTGGAAAATTTAACTACATTACTAATCTTAAAGTTGAATTTTAATTAATAATATATAAAATTACCTGATAAGCATAAAGTCTTTTCCAACTGTACCTAATATTTTCTTTTTAAAATACCATTTTAGAAAATGCAATTACTAATCTCAAAGTTGAATTCTACATAATAATACATGAAATTGTTTATTGACATCACAAAATTCCTCAGCCTTACCATTAGTCATCCCATCAAAACTGCAGTTCTTCCACAAAACTGACCTCTTCTTCCCGAGAAATGAAGGCCTTTCTCTCTCAGGGAAGTCTGTCTTTTGTATTTAAAACATTTATATGAATGCAATGCATTGATAAAACTTAAGCAAATAAATTCATAGTTTTGTTGTTTTTTTTTATAATTGTATGCATAAGTTAGATTTAGATTGTAGCTACTGAACGGGTGTGGAGACATCCCATGAGGAATGTAAGTGGGCTGCAGGAGGAAGTTCACTCACCCTGAATAGGCACAGATAATTATGCAATGCATGGCTATAACTATTATATGTATTTACAAATTAAATGAAATTTAAGAACTCTAATTCATGTGTTTATTTTAGAATGAAAATAATAAAGCAATGTGTTACTTTAATTAGCAATGTATGATTAGTCGATTGATAACCTACGTTTCTGAATTTTCTAGCACAGTTTAAAGTTACGTTCAGGAAATGCTAACTTTGAGTCCATAGGAAATTATTCTTTAGACAAGATTGAAATTCTGCTTGAAACAAGTGATCATCTCTGTAGGTCCTTTGCTCAGCTCAGCTGATTTCACACAAATCCAGTGTCAGAATCAAGGTCATATTAAGGCTGTACCTGCCAGTGGGCAACACACTAGAGGCCTGTCACAGATGCACTCTTATTCCATATGCAGCTATAGCTCCAATTCTTAGCAACATTTCATCTGTAGGCAATAGTAAAGAAAGAAAATCTTGTATATTGTAAGGATATATCACCTGTCAATTTAAAAGCCTGTGGCCTATGGCTTAGGCAGGAAATTGAGCAACATCTAGGAGGAGACAGATTTCTGGGAAAGACCCAGGCAGGAAGATTCACCGAAAAGATGTGAGGAGATAGATGTATGGTACCTAAGCACAGGTGACTAACCACCTAACAAAGTGTACGTTACAATAATTGGGCTATCTAAGTTATATATAGTCTTAGAAAAGCCTAGCTATATTGCCAAGGTATTTGTAAATGTATTTTGAGTTCGAGTCTTATTTCTGGGAGCATGGAGCTAGGAGGTAGAAATGGGTCTCACTTCAACACGACAGTGTCAAAAGCATGTAAAGTTGACCAGCACATACCACCCAACTGATAAATTCACCACAAGCTCATGAGACTCTGGAATCTCCCTATAAGCTTTCCTGTTAAAATTTAGTCAATTTCATCTATTAAATACATGTTTTCAGTATACAATGTGTTTTCTTATCTTCATTTGAAGGTACTTGCTTGCTAAAAAACAAATGCCATTATGATAGCTATTCTCAGTGTCAACCAGAGGACATGTGTAATTAACTAAAACCAAGCAGCTGAGTATACCTGTGAGGGATTTTTTATTATTATTAATTAAGTCATTTTAAGTGGGATGAAAGATGTGCTTTTAATAGGAATCCTTTGAGGTGGAAATATACACTTTAATCCAGATCTTTAGAGGTGGAGAGAAATACCTTTAATCTGGGGTAGACTTACTGCTAGAAGGATATACAAAAGGATTTAGCAAAAGAAAGCTTGCTCTCATCTCAGTCAGTCATCAATGGGAGGAGAGGCCCTTGGTCCTGTGAAGGCTTGATGCTTCAGGGTAGGGGAATGCCAGGACCAGGAAGCAGGGAGTTGGTGGGTTGGTGAGTAGGGGGAGGGGGAGGGTATGGGAGGTATTCAGAGGGGAAACCAGGAAAGGGGATAATATTTGAATGCAAATAAAGTAAATATCTAATAAAAAAATCTTGCTCTCTTTGTCTTTTATCTTTTGCCTTTTCGATCACACTCTATCTAGTACATTCAGCACTACTGACAGCCAGCTGAGACATGCAGCCTCATGGACTGAAAATGACTAGATTCATGGCCGTTGTCCCGTTGTGTTGGTAGATAACCATTGTTAGACTGGCAGTAGAATGGCCTGTAAGCCATTCTAAAAATTTTCAAATACATAACTATGAAAATATGTATCTATGTGTTGATATGTATGTAAAATATATACACACAAATATATTCATTCTATAGATTCTGATCCTCTAGAGCACCTAGACTCATAGAGCCCTCATTTCCTCTCACACACGGAATACTCAGGCTGTATAGAGAGTACTGTGATCATAATTAAACAAGGAGTATTTCTTGAAGAGCATAAATCCTCAAAACTTGGTGATTATTAATACTCCCACTGTTTTACAACAAAATTCTTATCTAGGATCCCAAGACGCTGAATCTGTTTTTACTCGTTGCCCTCTCTGGAAACACATCTGAGTACACTCATGTATATCGTGCTGTGGAATGATCGACTTTGCTTCACATCTAAAGTCTAAGTAGGAAATTTGAATTGAATGTTGACATTTTGAAATGCTCTACAGCTTTTTCTTATTCAAGGTGGGCAGATGGAAATAAATTCATGTGAGGACAATAAATATTTTTATGATAAAACTGACCATAACGATGTGTTTTATGATTCAGTTAAAGGGTATAAAGAAGCTGAAATAACAGTACATTCCTCCAATATGAAAGAAAGGATTACATAAATGGCTTAGAATGCACCTGCCATTTTTATTGCAGTGTTGCTTAGGTGTTTGTTTCTATTTTTTGTTCTTCCTCCTCCATCCAAACTTCTCAGTAAGACCTCCTCAGACCAGTGTACTTCATAAGTCACAACCATGTATTTAATTTTGAAATAGTAATACCAATAAAAAGTTTATAAAAAAATTCATTCAAAGTATCTCTTTAGAATACAGATTTTTCAAAGCATTTTTGTTCAAGATTAATATCAATATTTTCCTGCCACAATCCTGTAGAACTTAAAGACAAACAGAAAAACTGCACCAAATAAAACATGAAGTTGCCAGCAGCTTATACAACACTTAACATGTCTGGAAAATATGTTTTGACTGGAAGTTATCAGGGGAGGTAAAACTAGTTTAAAAAAATTAGTAATGGAGTAAAAATCAAAGAATAAGCAAACAGATATTGCTGTCATAGAACTGTTTTTATAAAATGTAAAATTAGTACTCCTTCCTTATGTAACACTTATTTCTTCTGTTCCTAAGACAAAGAATCATATTAAAATTAAATTACTCTAACATGAATAAAATTGGGTCAAAACTGATCACTACCCATATTGAGATTATGTGAGTACAATTTTTGTTTAGAAATAAATATACAAATAACACATCATGAAAATGAAGCCCCATGTGGTCCATTGCCTCCTACACATAAATTTAGAAGAATATTGAAGACTTCTATAAATATAAATATCATAAATGTTTATTACTATATATTAAAGTTCCCTGAAATAACATTGACTCTACAAGGAGGTTTAGTTGAGATACATATTAAGGGTACAGATCCCCCCCTCAGCTCTCTGAATTCTGCCTAATGTTTGGCTGTGGGTCTCTGCACCTGTTCCTATCATTTGCTGGATGAAGCCTCTCTGGTGACAATTATGCTAGGTTCTGGCCTATGAGAGTTAGGAATAATGTAGATTTGTTTGGTGTTGCTCTATTCTAGGTCTCTGGGCTACCCTCCCTCTTTTGACCCTCCAGGTAGTATCAGGCATAGGCTTCCACTGTGACATAGGTCTTATGTTGGACCAGTAATGAGTTGATCACTCCCACAAGTTCTGGGCCACTATTACCCCAGCATATAATGCACACAGGACAGATTATAGGATGAAAGCTTCGTGACTGGGTTGATGTCTCAGTCTCACTGCTTGGAATTGAAGATGGGCAGTTTGAGCTCCCTATCTCCCATTACTAGGAAACTTCATTAAGTCACTCTCATAGATTCCAGGTAATTTCTCCTGCACTGGGTTTCTACATTGCCCCTCAAATTACTCCCTATTCAAATTGTCTTTCCTAGTACTGTCTCCATCCATTCATTACATGCCCTCCCCAATCTCTCCTGTTTCCATATCCACCCACATCCAGATCATCTGTAAAGTTTATTCTGTTTCCAATTCCCAGGACAAATTTATGTGTTGCCTCCTGAACCCTCCTTGTTACTTAACCTTTCTAGATCTGTGGATTTTAGCCTGAATATCATTAACTTAATAGCTAATAGTCACTTATCAGTGAGTATATATCTAGTTTGCCTTTGAGTCTGGATTTTCTCACTCAGGATTTAAGTTCTACCTACTTGTCTGTAATTCCATTATTTGCCTGTAATTGCATGATACACTGAGTTTGTTTGTTTGCTTGTTTTTTTTAGATTCATTTTCCCCATTTATTCAATTATTTATTCATTTTATATCCTTATCAGATCCCCATCCAAGTCTCCTTTCATATATCCCCTACTACCATCTCCCCTCCCCTTCTACTCTGAGAAAGGGGTCCTCGGAGCACCAACCCACACTTACACATAAAGTCATTGGGTGACTGGGCACATCTCACACTGAGGACAGAAAATGTACCCTAGTTAGTGGAACAGGATCCACAGGCAGGCAAAAGAGTGACAGGCCCCACTCCTGTTGCTGGGGGACCTATATGAAGACCAAACTGCATATCTGCTACATATGTGTGGGGCTTGGGGAGTGATCTAGGTCCAACCCCCATGTATGCTCTTTGGTTGGTGGTTCAGTATCTAGGAGCCTTCAAGTGTCCTTGTTAGTTAGTCAACTCTGTTGGTCTTCCTGTGAAGTTCCCCTATTTTCCAGGTAGCTTAATACTTCCTATCACTCTTCTACAAGACTCCCCAAGCTCTACCTGATGTTTGGCTGTGTGTCTCTGCATCTGTTTCTGTCAGATGCTAGGTGGAGCCTCTCATGAGTCAGCTATGCTAGGCTGCTCTCCTCAAACATGACAGAATATCATTAATAATGATAGGGGTTAGCTCTAGCCAGTGGGATGGATCTCAAGTTGGGGCAGTCATTGGTTGGCCATTCCCTCAGTCTCTGCTTCATATTTGTCCCTGTACTTCTTGTAGACAGGGCACATTTTTGATCATATGTTTTGTGGAGTAGTTTGTTGTCCTTATCCCTCCACTGTGAGTCATGCTTGCCTACAGGGGTTGGATACATCCATCTGCATATTCCCTACTGATAAGAATCTTAGAGTGATCCTAATAGATTCATTCCCTGGATAGTCCCTAAAACCAGGTCTTTAGCAGATGACCCCATCCCACACCAGCCAACTCAGCTGCCAATTATCATCCACTCTCCTGGCCTTCTGTCCCTAGCTTGTATCACACCTGATCCCTCAACTACTCATTACCCTCAGCATCCCCTCTCCCACTAGAGTTCCCTCAATGAACTCTGAAGATTATTACTCCTTTTGAGTGACATTCAAGTATCCTTTCTTGGGCATTCCTTGTTATTTAGCTTCTTTGAGTCTGTAGCTTGTAGTGTGGGTATCCTGTACTTTATAACTAATTTCCACTAATAAGTGAGTACATACAATACGTGTCCTTTTGTGTTTCTGTTTACTCACTCAGGATGATACTTTCTAGCTCCATACATTTGCCTGAAAAATTCTTGATATTCTTGTTTTTCATAGCTGAGTAGTATTCCATTGTGTAAATGAACCGCATTTTCTTTATCCATTCTTCAGTTGAGGGACATCGGAGTTGTTTCTAGTTTCTTAACATTATGAGTAAAGCTTCTTATCAACATGGTGGAACAAGTGTTCTTGAAGTATAATGGAAGATCTTTTGGATATATGTGCAGGAGTTTTTAGGTGGGTCTTCAGGTAGAACTATGCCAAATTCTGAGAAACGGTGAGATTTATGTCCAGAGGAGTTGTACAAGTTTCCAGTCCGTTCAGCAATAGATGAGTATTCCTCTTTCTTCCCTTCCCCACAAGCATGTGCTATCCTTCGAGGTTTTTTTAAGCTTTTTATCTTAGCCCTTCTGATGGGTATAAGGTGGAATCTCAAAGTTATTTTGATTTGCATTTTCCTGATGATTATGAACATTGAACATTTCTTTAAGTGTTTCTCAGCCATTAGATGTTCCTCTGTTGAGAATTCTTTGCTTAGATCTGTACCACTTTTATAATTGGATTATTTGGTTTGTTGATTACTGCTTTCTATAGTTCTTTATATATTTTAGTATTAGCACTCTGTCAAATGTTCATTGATTGTTGCTTTTAGTGCCTAAGCTATCAGTGTTCTGATGAGGAAGTTTTCTCTTTACCAATGTGTTCAGAGCTACTTCCCATATTATTTTCTATTAGGTTAAGTTTATCTGATTTTATGTTGAGATATTTGACCCAATTGTACTTATGTTTTGTATAGGGTGATAGATATTTATCTGCTTGCATTATTCTACAAGCTGAAATCTAGTTAGACAAGCACCATTTGTTGAAGATGCTTTCTTTTTACCTTGTATATTTCTGGATTTTTTTTTTATCAAAAACCAGGTGGCACTAGGTATGTAAATTTATACCATGGTCTTCAACTTGATTCTATTAGTCAAGCTATCTGTTTTATTTTTTAATTGGATATTTTATTTATTTACATTTAAAATGTTTTCCTCTTTCCCTGTTTCCCTCTTGGAAACCCCCTATCTCATTCCCCCTCTCCCTGCATCCATGAGGGTGCTCTACCACTCACTTATTCACTCCTGCTTCTCAGGCTTGGCATTCCCCTACACTGGATATCTAGCCTTCAGAGGACTAAGGGCCTCTCCTCCCATTGATGCCCAACAAGGCCATCCTCTGCTATATATGCAGCTGGAGCCATGGTTCCCTCCATGTGTACTCTTTGGTTGGTGGTTTAGTCCCTAGGAGTTCTGGAGATTCTGGTTAATTGAAATTGTTGTTCTTCCTATGGAATTGCAAACCCCTTCAGCTCCTCAGGACTTTGGCTAACTCCTCCATTGTGGTCCCCATGGTAAGTCCAATGGTTGGCTGCAAGAATCTGTCTGTGTATTTGTCAGTCACCTGTCAGCAAATACTTTTTGGCATCCACAATAGTGTCTGGGTTTGATGTCTGCATTTGGGATTGATCTCCAAGTGGGACAGTCTATGGATGGCCTTTCCTTCAGTCTCTGCTCCATACTTTGTCCCAGTATTTCCTTTAGAAATGAGCAACTCTTGTTTAAAAATTTGGAGATGAGTGAGTGGCCCCATACCCCAACTGGGGACCTTGTCTAACCTCTGAATATGGTCTCTGTAGGTTCTTCCTCACCTTGTTGGACATTCAGCTAATCTCATCCCTGTTGGGTCCTAGGATCACCTTGGTTTCCTGGCATCTGGGACTTGCTGGTGGCTACCACAATTCTCTGTCCCCCATTGAGACACCTATGGTCACTTGATCTTTGACAAAGGAGTTTAAACAATCCAGTGGAAAAAAAGACAGTATTTTCAACAAATGGTACTGATTCAACTGGAGGTCAGCATGTAGAAGAATGCAAATGAGTCCATGTGACCTCCTCCAGCCTCAAGCAGGCTGACTCAGACCTTGTCCTTGCCACAGAGCAGCTAACCTGCTTAGGGTAGAGTTCCTGAGATAAAGAAAGCCCTTTTGACCTGCCACTTCTATGCCTCTCCTGAAGTTCCTGCTAGGAGTCATGTCCCCAACATGCTGAGTTGCTTCACCTGCCTTCCAGACAGAACAGCAAGATGCTAATCAGGTCACAAGATCCTGGATTACTGGAGGATGGGTTTCCCAGCCTATATATTCTCAGACTCTGAGATACACATTGGTCCTTGATCAGAACCCTTTGACTTGGTCTGGTTATTTCTCTAGAAGTCCAATTCCCCCAGGCCCCTGTCTCTCTTTCAGGAACCCAGTTTGTGTAGCTGCTGGCGGCTACAGATCCATTCTTATCTCCTTGTATAAAGGTCAAGGGAACTGGATCAAGGATCTCCACATAAAACCAGATACACTGAAACTAATAGAAGAGAAAGTTGGTAAGAGCCTCAAACACATGGGCATAGGGAAAATTTTCCTGAACAAAAGACCAATGGCTTATGCTATAAGATTAACGATAGACACATGAGACCTCATAAAATTGCATGGCTTCTGTAAGGCAAAGTTCACTGTCAATAGGACAAAATAGCAACCAACAAATTGGGAGAATATCTTTTCCCAATCCTACATCCAATAGAGGGCTAATATCCAATATATACAAAGAACTCAAGAAGTTAGACTCCAGAGAATCAAATAACCCTATTAAAATGGGTACAGAGCTAAATAAAGAAATCTCAACTGAGGAATACTGAATGGCCAAGAAGCACCTAAAGAAATGTTCAATATCTTTAGTCATCAGGGAAATGCAAATCAAAACAACCCTGAGATTTCACCTGACACCAGTCAGAATGTCTAAGATCAAAAACTCAGGTGACAGTAGATGCTGGCAAGGATGTAGATAAAGAGGAAGATTCCTCCATTGTAGGTGGGATTGCAAGCTGGAACAACCACTCTGGAAATCAGTCTGGTAGTTCCTCAGAAAACTGGACATAGCACTGCCTGAGGACCCATTTATATCACTCCTGGGCATATACTCAAAAGATACTCCAATATATAACAAGGACACATTCTCCATTATGTTCATAGCAGCCTTATTTATAATAGGCAGAAGCTGAAAGAACCCAGATGTCCTTCAACAGAGGAATGAATTCAGAAAATGTGGTACATTTATACAATGAAGTCCTATTCAGATGTTAGAAACAATGACTTCATGAAACTCTTAGGCAAATGGATGGAACTAGAAAATATCATCCTGGGTTAGAGTGAGGTAACCCAGTCACAATAGAACACACATGGTATGCACTTACTGATAAGTGGATATTAGCCCCAAACCTTGGAATACCCAGCGTACAATTCATAGACCATATGAAGCTCAAGAAGAAGGAAGACCAAAGTGTCTTCAGTCCTTCTTAGATGTGGGAACAAAAATGCTCACAAGAGGTAGAGGGTCGGAGGGACTTGAGAAGAAGAGAGGAGGAGCAAGAAGGGGACAAAATGGAGGTGGGACCAGGAATTTGAACAGAGGTGTGTAGCAATCTATCTGTTTTAAGCCAACACCATGTGATTTATTATTTTAGCTTTATAGTATAGCTTGAAATTAAGATCAGTGATAATTGTATGTTTTTTTAAGCAAGAATTGTTAGCTGTCATTTTTTTCTTTTCATATGAAGTTAAATATTGTTCTTTAAATATCTATAAAGAAGTACATAAGAATTTGGTTATGGATGCTATTGAATCTGTGATTTGCTTTTGGTAGGATTACCATTTTTAGTATGATAATGTGCATAGGAGATCTTTCCATCTTCTGATATCTTCTTCAATCTCTCTTTTATAGATTTAAAGTTTTGTCATATAAGTTGTTCACTTGCTTTGATAGAATTACCCCAAAGTATTTTATATAATTTTGGCTATATGAAAGGGTCTTGGTTTTATTGATTTATTCCTCACTCCATTTTCATTTGTGTATACGTCAGCTACCAACACACACACACACACAAACACACACACACACAAATAACTATCTATTTTGCTGAAGGGATTTATTAGCTGCAGGAGTTCCTTGGTAGGAATTTTTGATGTTGGTAACATATATTACCATTTTAATTACCAATTCTTTGACTTCTTCCTTTTCTATTTATATCCTCTTGAGCTCCTTCTGTTGTCTCATTACTCCACATAGAACTTCAACTCCTGTATTTGGATCGATACTGAGAGAGTGAACAGCCATATCTTGTTCCTGATTTTAGTGAAATTATTTTGACTTTGACTCTATTTCATCTAACACTGATTATATGCTTACTGTAAATTATCTTTATTATATTTAGGTATTTCCTTTTTATCTCCAGTCTCTAAGACTTTTATCATGAAGTTCTGCTGGATTTTGTCAAAGGCTTTTTCAGAGTCTAATGAGATGTTAATATAATTTTATTCTTTCAGTCTGTTTATATGGTAGATTGCATCAACAGATTTTTGCATGGCGAATGATTTCTAAGTCTCTGGCATGAAGCCTCCTTGACATGGTTGATGATCTTTTTGATGTATTTTTGTAGTTGGTTTGCAAATATTTTATTGAGTATTTTTGCATCAAGTTTCATGAGGAAAATTGGTCTATAATTTTTTTCTTTTTAAATCTTCATAAGGTTTGTATATCAAGATGACTATGACCTCATAACATTAATTTCACTATATTTCTTCTCTTTCAATTTTGTGGAATAATTTGAGGAGTATTAGTGTCAGCTCTTCTTTGAAACTAATAGAATTTGGTGATTAAATCATGTGACACTTGGTTTGATTTGAAGGGAGACTTTTAATGATTGATTCTATTCCACTAGGGATTTTAGTTAGTGTTAATTGTTCATTTAGTCTTGATTTAACTTTGGTAAGTGGTATTTGTCAAGAAAACTGTCCATTTCTTTTAGATCTTCAAGTTTTATAGAGTATAGGTTTTTGATCTATGATTTAATGATTCTTCAGATTTTCTTGTTGTTTTCATATCCCCTTTTTTTCTGATTTGGTTAATTTGAATATTTTCTCTGTCATTTAGTTAGTAATGGTTTGGGTATCTTTATATTATTGATTTTCTCAAAGAACCAACTTGTCATTTCCTCAGTTCTTTGTAAAGTTTCGTGTTTCTGTTTTATTGATTTCAACAATAATTTCTTGTTATCTACTCCTCTTGGGTTTGTTTGCTTCATCTTTTTCTGGAGCATTCAGGTGTGTTAAGTTCCTAGTATGAGGTCTCTAAAATTGCGTTTAAAAGACACTTTGTGCTATAAATTTTCCTTTGGACACTGCTTTCATTAAATCACAAGTAAACATATATTTAAGCTCTAGTAGTATTTATTTTATAATTGTGTATGCCGTTCCATTTGGTAGATAGTTGTTGATAATTGAAAAATTATCTTGATGAAGTTTTCCTTTCATTTTCAGTGAATTCTAGAAACTCGTTAATTTATTTCTTTTTTTTTCTTTTCTTCATCCAGTAGTCATTCAGTATAAAGCTGTTTATTTTCCATAAGTTTGTACACTTTTTGCTGTTTCTTTTGTTGTACAAATTCAGCTTTATTTCATGGTGGTGTGGTACAATACAGTTATTTCACTTTCCTCATATCTGTTGAGATGTGCTTTGTGATTGAGTATGTGGTCAGTTTTAGAGAAAGTTCCATGATGTGCTGAGAAATGTTTTGTGTTGGTGTGACATGTTTTACAGATATTTGTTAGGTCCATTTGATTAATAACTGAATGAACTGCCCATTGGTGAAAGTGTGGTATTGCTATCCCTCACTATTAATGCATGATGCTTGATATGAATTTAAGCTTTAGTAATATTTCTTTTATGAATGTGTGTATCCTTCCATTTGGTACATAGTTGTTGATAATTGAGATAATATCTTGGTGACGTCTTCCTTTGATGAATGTAAAAGTAACTTTTATTTGACAGATTGTCATCTGAGAGGCTTATTGATGAATAAGTTTACACTTTGTCTTAGTCAGGGTTTCTATTCCTGCACAAACATCATGACCAAGAAGCAAGTTTGGGAGTAAAGGGTTTATTCAGCTTACTTCCACATTGCTGTTGATCACCAGAGGAAGTCAGGACTGGAACTCAAGCAGGTCAGGAAACAGGAGCTGGTACAGAGGACATGAAGGGATGTTCCTTACTGGATTGCTTGATTCCCCTGGCCTGTTCAGCCAGCTCTCTTATAGAATCCAAGACTTCCAGCCCAGGGATGGCACCACCCACAAGGGGCCCTACCCCCTTGATCACTAATTGAGACAATGCCCCACAGCTGGATCTCATGGAGGCACTTCCCCAACTGATGCTCCCTTCTCTGTGATAACTCCAGCCTGTGTCAAGTTGACACATAAAACCAGCCAGTACACACTTCCTATTTTATTTTGAACTCTAGCTGGCTATTTAAACTTAGCTGTTTGGGCTCCAAACTCCACTCCAAGCTGACTGATTCAAACTGGCTTCTGTTAGCTTCTCACTGAATTGTTTTGCTTGGTCTCAAACTAACTCTAGAACTTTGTTCTAATATTCTGACTACTCTCTGTCTAATCTCTGTCTCATTCTGTCCTGCAACCTCTTCATATAAACCTAACTCCTCACCCTCTGTGCTGATCTTTTAGGTCACCACTTTCCTGTGCTCTTCTCCTGAGAGTTGATAGGATCCTCTCTCTGCCTTGTTCTGTCAACTCTTTATCTGATTCATTACCTTGTCTGCCCTTTAATTGTATGTTACTTTCAAACATGACTGCTTCCTTTTACAAACTAACCTAACCTATACTGTTTTGGATTAACGGTGTATACTAAAGGCATATGTTTTCTAGCTTGATTACACAGACCTACCTGCCCTTCTTTCCTTGCAACTTTTAATATTCATTCTTTGTTCTTGATATTTAGTATTTTGATTATTATATAGTTAGGAAAGTTTTTTCTGGGTCCAATTTGGTATTCTACAAGCTTCTTTTACCTTTATAGACATGTTCTTCTTTAAGCTAGAAAATTTTTCTTTTATAATTTGACTAAAAATATTTTCTGGACCATTGACCTTAGATTCTTCTCTTTCCTCTATACCATTTAATCTTTCAAAAGAGCTCTCTGCTAGAATTGAAGATTGGGACATGATGATGAGAAGGGGAGTGGGAATTGGAGACAATATTGGTGGCATTATGAGAGAGGAGGAGGAGTACAGGCAGACTGCCTATATGCGTTTCTGACTGTTGATGCATTCTCTTGTCCAGCAAGGAGTTTCTGCCTTGATTGGAGGCTGGAGTTGTAGAGCAATGAATCTCTCTAAATTTGCCTATCTTCTTTTCTGCTTGGTGTGGCCTATACCTGCTCTTGTAGATGTCATGGCTTGCATATGAGCCATCCACGTCTAAGTTATAGTTTCAGTTGTTAGTATTTTAATTACGTAAAATACTTTAATAACCATTGCATATTATTTCAAAATGGTCAGTCCCACATTGATTTTCTTGTCCATAAAATAGAAATTTAGCACTTTATAAGAAAGATACTGAAGTAGTTTCTATCTTTATTTTCACTGATTTCTTAACATCAAACAATAAATATTTCTTCTTCAAGAATTCATCCAATATTGCATGAACAAAGAAACCTTAGTTTGAAAAAGTCCTATATCCTTGGCCAGAAGGGTCAGGGACCCCAAAAAAAGACATACAGAGTCAACTAACCTGGGCCCATGGGGGCTCAGAGACTCAACCACCAACCAAAGTACTTAGAGGGGCTGACCTTAGGCTCCCTCCACTAGTAGCAGATGTGCAGTGTTGTTCTAAAGGCAGGGAGCCTGGGCTGCACCCTGGTCTGGCCTGAGGCTCTCTCCCAGAGGCAGGGGCCTGCTCCTGAGGCCCGAGTTTCTCTCTCTTTCCTCTGAGGTTGACCTGATTGCTGCACAGCACCTTAATTAAAAAGGAGGCAATGTATGATTGAGTTATTTTATTGTAGGTAGGATAGCTATGCTAGTTAAGTAGAGAGAAGGAAAGGAGAAGGAGAGAGAGAGAAAAAAGAAGGGGAGGGAAGAAGGCAGAGAAGAGAACAAAGAGCAGAGAGGCAAGAGAGCAAGAGGAAGTAAGAGTGAGAGGAGAGAAAAGTAAGAGAGCAAGAGGGTGAGAGAGTAAGAGAGGAAGGGTAAGAATAAGAGAGTGAGGAGGGGACAAACCACCCTTTTATTGAATGGGGAATGTCATGCCTGGCTTGTAGTCAGATGACTGTGTGTAAGGTCCAGCTAGAATGCTGGGAGTTAGAGGCATTGTTTGCCTGATAGAGCACACATCTCCTGCAGGGGCAGCTGTGAGGGTTCTGGGCTGAAATCTGAGCCATTGGTCTCAGGCACAAATCACCAAATGCCTACCATCCCTTGTGAACAAATTACTTTGTTCAGTGGGTCTCCATGGTTCCAAGGTGGCTGCTCTACTGGACTCCAGCTGTCAGAACTGCCCACTGCCCCACATCTCCCCCTTTTCTGTTTTTTAAAAGACAGATGTCATTAGAATAAATGTCTACTATGTTGGGATAAAAAAGAAATAGAAAAAGAAAAAGTCCTATATCTCCGGTCTCTCTGGGCTGGTGTCCTGAGCAGACCTTGGGGCCAGGCTCTGCAACAAGTCCCACAACATCCAGAGGAAGCTACTGCAATTCCAGGTGCTCTAACAAGCCCAGGGTCACAGGATTCCAGAATCACAGGATCATAGAGACATCTTGACTCTGAGGAGTTCTGACACAACCAGGATCACAGGAAGGACAGGCTCCAGTCAGATTTAACAAGGGCAGGTAGCACTAGAGATAACCAGATGGTAGGGGGCAAGAATAAGAAAATAAAAAACACAAACCAAGGTTACTTGGTATCATCAGAATCCAATTCTCCCACCCTAGCAAGTCCTGGACACACCATCACACCAGAAAAGCAAGATTCAGATCTAAAATCACTTCTCATGATGATGATACAAGACTTTAAGAAAGACATAAATAGCACTCTCAAAGAAATATGGGAGAACACAAGTAAACAACTAGAAGTCCTTAAAGAGGAAACAAAAAAAATCCCTTAAAGAACTAAGGGAAAATACAATCAAACAGGTGAAGGAAATGAGCAAAAACATCCAGAATCTAAAAATGGAAATAGAAACAATAAAGAAATCAGAAAGAGAGACAACCCTGGAGATACAAAACCTAGGAAAGAAATCAAGAGTCATAGACGCAAGCATCACCAACAGAATACAAGAGATAGAAGAGAGAATCTCAGGGGCAGAAGACACCATAGAAAACATTGACACAACAGTCAAAGAAAATGCAAAAAGCAAAAAGCTCCTAACCTAAAGCATCCAGGAAATCCAGGACGCAATGAGAAGACCAAACCTAAGGATAATAGGTATAGAAGAGAGTGAAGACTCCCAAGGTAATGGGCCAGTAAATATCTTCAACAAAATTATAGAAGAAAACTTCCCTAACCTAAAGAAAGAGATGCCCATGAACATACAAGAAGTCTACAGAACTCCAAATAGACTGGACCAGAAAAGAAATTTTTCCCATCACATAATAATAAAAAACATCAAATGCACTAAACAAAGAAAGAATTTTAAAAGTAGTAAGGGGAAAAAAAGCAAGTAACATACAAAGGCAGGCCTATCAGAATTATGCCAGACTTCTCACCAGAGACTATGAAAGCTAGAAGATCCTGGGCAGATGTCATACAGACCCTACAAGAACACAAATGCCAGCCCAGGCTACTATATCGAGAAAAACTCTCAATTACCATAGGTGGAGAAAAGAAGATAGTCCATGACAAAACCAAATTTATACAATATCTTTCCGCAAATCCAGCCCTATAAAGGATAATAGATGGAAAACATCAACATAAGGAGCAAAACTATACCCTAGAAGAAGCAAGAAAGTAATCTTTCAAAAAAAAACCACACAAACCTAATTCTACCTCTTCAAACAAAAACAATAGGAAGTGACAATTAGCTTTTCTTAATATCTTAATATGAAAATTAATATTACCTACATATCCTAATTGATTGAAATCCAAAAATATGAGGAATT
>JADRCC010109363.1:0-10544 GCA_019843855.1 Hylomyscus alleni
TTTTTTTGAGACAGGGTTTCTCTGTATAGCCCTGGCTGTCCTGGAACTCACTCTGTCGACCAGGTTGGCCTCAAACTCAGAAATCTGCCTGCCTCTGCCTCCCAAGTGCTGGGCTTAAAGGCATGCACCACCACTGCCTGGCTCTTATTTACTTTTTATCTGTGTTATGACACACCGATAAGGAATATATTTATTTTCTCATGTCCATTATTGCTTCACTCCTATTATGTTACCCTTTTATCTACAACATACCACAAGAGAATGGAATTCATATGTTCATAATAAAAAGGGTACATTTAGTCTTGAAATAATTTTATAGTTTCCCCCCAGGCTAGAGAACTTATGTCTTCTAAGTGACATATAGTAAAATACAAACTATATCAGAAAATAACTGAAGAGTCTTTAGTTTTTTGTTTTTTGTTTTCAATGCTTCCTAAGTGAAATTTCTCTTCAGTCTTGGGATTTCACCACATTAAACCATGCAATGCCTTGCACATATACAGATAATATTAATAAAATTGATAATTGGACAAATTACTTCAGGAAGAAATGGGAGTCTGAATTCTAGTTTTTTAACTGTAGAGATAAAAAGACGTCCCTAGAAATCTATGGGGAGAGTAAAAAGCCCTGCTGTGCCCAAGCATATTTGAGTCCACTAAAGCATGAGGTCCAGACTCTGGCTTCTAGAACGTTCAGTTCCAAGACTCTGTGTGTTGGCATAAATAAAAGTGAAGGTCTTTAAACCTTTGATACTATGTTCATGACTACACAATGAGTGAAAAGGTAATTAAATGCAAATACACAATATGGATCTGAGGTCTTTCTGCACTACCTGCTCACACTGCGTCATGTTCCATGTTGGCAGCAGCCTTGTGTCTAAACACATAACAACATGTACCTCTTTCCCTGTGGAGGCTGTCACACCCATAGTACCCATCACTGCATTCTTCAACACCTCAGCTCAGATTCGAGACTGATGTCATGAACCAAACCACTTCCTCTACACACAGTTTTCTGCTCTTGTACTACAAAATGGCTTAAATAATGAACATAGACTTAATATTTTTATTTTTCTTGGCATCATTTCTCAGCATATATTAAATTGGTTTATATCTGGATTTTATTTTGTGAGAATATTTGATTTTAAAACTTGTTACTTTAGTTGAAATAGAGTTTCATAAAAAAAAAAAGTTGTTTGCTGAAATTTGGCTTGGGATAAGGACAGAATTTCCAGTAATTTCTGAGATCACATTAAACATAACTCTGACACTTTATATTGCATGTTTAAGTAAAGTTGTATTTATTAGCACAAACTCAAAGTGTTGAAGATGCTCTATGTCACGATTTAATTAGTTATGTCAGTATGACAAGCATTCCAGCCCATTACTTCACAAGATTACTTCATTTTCTATATATGATAAAAGCATATTGTTCTGAGTGGTTTTATGTGTCAACTTGACACAAGCTAGCATCATCCGCGAGGAAGGATCCTCAGTTGAGGAAATGCCTCTGTGAGATCCAACTGTAAGGCATTTTATCAACTATTGTTTAACAGGGAGTATTTAGCACATGGGGGTGGTGCCATCCCTGCTCTGGTGGTCCTGGGTTCTATAAGAAAGCAGGCCAAACCAAGGCATGTGAAGCAAGCCGATGAAAAGCACTCCTCCCTGGTCTCTGCATCAGCACCTGCCTACAGGTTTCTACTCCTCTTGAGCTCCTTCCCTGATTTATTTTGGTTAATTAACAACAGCCTGAAAGTAGAAGCCCAATAAACTCTCTCCTCCACAACTGGATTTTTTTGGGTCATGCTTCATTGCAGGAATTAAGACCCATATGTAAGCTGTTGAGTTGCTTTAAAACAAGTTTCTTTGTTTATTGTTTGTACATGTCCGATTTACATACATAATAAATCTATTTACCCAGAATTGTGTAAAAAACTACACAATTATGAGTAGAAAATATTTAAATTCTTTTCCACACTAGACCATCCATCAGATGAATAGCATTATATGATTTTGGTAAACTCTAGGTAGATATTATATAAAGAACCTAAGTGGGATGTTTACATCAAATATCTCCCCTCACAGCTCAGAAAATAGAGGGTGAGGAGGTGGAAAGAATGTGTAAGAGCCAGAAGGGATGGAGTGCCGCGGACCGGGTTCGTTGCGGGGGACCCCAATTTCCGAGGGATGAGAGTTCTGGTCAGGTGGGCAATAAGTCGGTGGATGACAAACAGACTCAACACAAGAGTGTGGTGAACCTGAATGTATTTGTACAAGGTGAAATTCAGGCTTAAATATAATACAACGAGCAGGGCAGATGACAAGAGTGATGTAGGCAGGCAGGGTTTACAGCAGGGGCACAAGACTGAGGTCACGTAGGCAAGTGACCACTACATCAAGGTCTTTGGTAACCAGGTGTGAAACAGGTGCAAGAGCAGTTGAGCCCTCCTTGCTGGGGCTATCTTGGCATTCCTATACTAATTCTCTGGTTCTACTGGAGGCAAGGACTAGGAGAATCTGACCTAGCATTTCCTACTAAATTCTCTGGGTCTTGCTGGAGGCAAGCACCTGGAAGTTATGACCTAACAGTTCTAGCTAATGCCCTTGAGTGAGGGAAGGCCTTGGATTACTCTCTAGTATATAAACCAGTTATTTCTTCTGTGGGACTGCCCTGAGAATTCTAACTATGTTAACAGTAAGCAATGGTGCCTAACCTCTGTTGCTAACTCTGAGGACTTTCTATCTGATAAGGCAGATTCCTTGAGAGCAATTCCAAGCTAAGGACAGCTTGGAAATGAGTTAGGATATGTTGGAAACATTGTGCTGGCCAGGAAATGATGCCCAATCTTAGCCATTAACGCATCATTTTTTGGGGTAACTTTATGCCTAAATAAGAGGGCGTGTTGATGATTGGAAAGACTAATCTGGAACTCGTCTGAGTTAGGAGATGCCAGCGACTATCTGAATACCCAGGAGGCACAAGCTCCCTTTTGGGGCTATAATGCCTCTCATCCTTAATCAGGCTTTTACCTCCGATAGTTTGGATATGACTGGAGTAGACGTGGCAATGGAGTACACCAGGAGAACAAGTCCTTCCTAATCAACTTAACAAGGCACATATGAAGTCACAAAGATGGAAGCAATAAGCAGAGGGCCTATATTGTCTGGACTAGGTCCTCTGCCTATGCACTATAGATTTTTGCTTAGAGTGAAAAGAAGTGAATCACTGATACTTGTGTCTGCTCTTTGGACTGTTTTCCCCCTGTTAGGTTGCCATGTCCAACTTTGGTATAATAGTTTTTACTATTTCTTATGATATTTTATTTTGGCATGTTTGGTTGTTATCTTTTAGAAGCCTGTTCTTTTCTAATGAGGGGCAGAAAGGGAATGGATCAAGAGAGGATGTGAAGTGGAGAAGAGCAGGGAGGTATAGAGGGAGGGGGCTCTGTAATCCGTTTATATTGCATAAGGAAAGAATCTAGTTTCAATAAAAAGAAGAAATTGTCCTGTTACATAACTTTTCCTAAGGAGATATGACTGATTATTCACACCAAACTGGGTACTGAGAGACTAAAGAAGTTAATCTGTAGGTCTAGTTTGGAGTCATTATGAGACTACGGATAAGGACCTTTTTTTTCAGAAGCAGTTATACCTCCAAACAGCTCTACTTCAAGTTGAGTGATGGCATCCTAACCACCACATCTGAAGAGCTCCACAGACAACTGACTGTGTTCTCCAGTTCCCCTCAAGATTGTGAGCGGCCCGTGGGAGAGTGGGTCACAAGAAGGTGTGGATGGCTGGAATCTCAACTGAAGTAAGCCAACTTTCTCTCTTTTTACTAAGAAATAATAGTAATATTATTACTGTTGCCATAAATCTAGCTAGCATATTTTGATTACTATTTTTATGACTCAAACTAAATTCTTCAGATCTGTCCAGCAGTCTCTGCTCCATGATGCCCAGTGGTCCAGTAATACTCAGAGGACACAAATAACCATAAAAAGAAAACAAATTAATGAATATAATGGTATGACAAATGGTCAACATCATAAAATTTCAGAGAAATATAAATCAAAATCGCAGAGTTATTAATTCACTTCAATGAGCATAGCTGTTGTCAAAACTAGTCATCGTGGAGAACTAACAAAAAGCTATAACCGAACCAAACCAAATCAACCAAAGGGGAAAACAAACAGACGAAACTCCTTTACTATAGGAACATATACTAATCCTTTGCATATTTCCGAAGAACTTGACACCTTACTTCACAGATACTTGCTTCGACAGAACACCATAACAAAAATCAGCAGATGAAGGAAATCATATATTTCAGCTTCTAGTGCCATATCATAGTCCTTTATTGAAGGATGTTAGGGGAAGAAGTCAGGTGGGACACCTGGAGGCAGGTACTGAAATAGAAAGCACAGCCAGGTGCTTCCCACTGGCCTGTTCCTCACGCTTGGTTATACCATTCAGAACAGTGATCCCACGGGCAACACTGCCTGCAATGGGCTTGGCCTTTCCACATCAAACATTAGTCAAGAGAATACCCCAGAACTGCCTACAAGCTAGTGTTAACAAGCATTTTTATCAAGACACTTGTTCCAAGATACATTCAGGTCTGTGTCAAGGTGACAAAAACTAACCGGCACAGCCATGTTTATTGCAAAGCTGGTCAGAACAGTTAGGAAATCAATAAAACAAACAAGCAAGCAAAAAACAAAAAACCAAAGAAACAAAAAACTCAAAACCTAAATGTCCTTCAGCTGATGAATGGGTAATGAAAATGCTGTATATAAACACAATAGAATATCATTCTGCTGTAAAGATAATTGAATTCACCAATTTCACAGGTAAATGGATGAACTAAGAAAAGGGGATGTTGAGGGAGATAACCGAGAAAGACAAACAGTGCACGTTCTCTTTCATTTGTGACTCTTATCTCCAGATCCTCATATGTGAGTATATAATACGGAATAAGTACAAAAACCAGGACAACATGAAAGCCCTAAGGCGTCGGCAGACCTAGGGGATGGAAAGGCCCAGGTAACATGAAGGAGGAGATGGAATGAACGGGAGGTGGGGGAGGAAGCCTTATTAAGAGAGGAGAAAGTAGTGGTGGTGATTTAAATAATGACTCTCACAGGTTCTTAGATTTAAACGTTTGGTTCCCAGATGGTGGAACTCTAAAAAAAATTAGGAGGTATGGCTTCTTTGTAAAAGGTGTGTTACTGGGGGTGCAGTGTTCGATGTTTCAAACTCCCTTGTGATTCCCAGTTAGCTTCTCTCTGTCTCTGTCTCTCTGTCTCCCTGTCAGTCTCTGCCTCTGTCTCCTTGCTTCATGCTTACGGATAAGCATGTAAGCATTCAGAACAATCAGTCCGACCATGTATAGTCCTTGGTGGGTGGTTGAGTCCCTGGGAGCTCTGAGGGCATTGGTCAGTCCATATTGTTGTTCGTCCCAAGAGGCTGCAAACCCTTCAACTCCATTGGTTCTTTCTCTAACTCCTTCATTGGGGACCCTGTACTCAGTTCAACGGATGGCTGTGAGCCTCTACTTCTGTATTAGTCAGGTACTGTCAGAACCTCTCAGGAGACAGCCATATCAGGCTGGAGTGCCCTTGATTGTTCTGGCAGCATGTGTATAGTAGAGGATTGCAAAGTCGGTCATCAATGGGAGGAGAGGCCCTTGGCCCTGTGAAGGTTCTGTGCCCCAGTGTAGGTGAATGACAGGGCTGATAAGTGGGAGAGGATGGGGTGGCAGGCATGGGGAGGGGGGAGGCAACAGGGGTTTGTTCTTGTTTTTGTTTGTTCATTAAAAAGAAAAAATAAATGAATTAAAAAAACATAAGAAAAAAAAAAGAGTGTAAGCGTTCAGTTATTGCTCAAGCATGATACATGCCTTTCTGCTGTCATTAGCACCACCAAGATGGTCATGGACTTATACTCTGAAACTGTAAGCTGCAGTAAATTCTCTTCTATAAGTTGCCTTGGTTATTGTCTTAGTCAGGGTCTCTATTCCTGCACAAAGCATCAAGACCAAGAAGCAAGTTGGGGAGGAAAGGGTTTATTCAACTTACACTTCCACATGGTTGTCTATCACCAGAAGAAGTCAGGACTGGAACTCAAGCAGGTCAGGAAGCAGGAGCTGACGCAGATAACCATATGCTTCCCCTGCCTTGCTCAGCATGCTTTCTTCTTATAGAACTCAAGACTACCAGCCCAGGGACAGCATCACCCCAAATGGACCCTCCCCACTTGATCACTAATTGAGAAAATGCCTTACAGCTAGATCCCATGGAGGCATTTCCTCAACTGAAGCTCCTTTCTCTGTGATAACTCCAGCTTGTGTCAAGTTGTCACACAAACCCAGCCAGTACAAATGACCCCTTGTCAACCTGACACACAAACTCATCACTATTAAGCTTCAACCCTTACTTTCTTATTCATCCCCAAGTTGTAAATAACTTTAAAAGTCCCGTAGTCTTTACAATGTCTTACATATTAAAATTTCAATCCCTTTAAAACATCTGATCTCTTTTTAAATTCAAAGATGTTTTAAAATTAAAAGTCTCTTACCTGTGGGCTCCTCTAAAATATTTTTTTTTCCTTCAGGAGGGAAAAATATCAAAGCACAGTCACAATCAAAATCAAAATCAAACTAACCATCCCATGTTTGGGATCCACTCACAATTTTCTGGCCTCCTCCAAGAACATGGGTCACTTGTCCAGCTCTGCTTTTGTAGCACACACATTGTCTTCTAGGCTCCAGCTGCCTGTACTCCACTGCTGCCCCTGTTAAAAGTGGTCATCTCATGGTAATGGCATCTCCTAAACACTGCAATATTCTGCTGCAACTAAGCTTCACCAGTATCTTTTCACAGGTTCTCTTTATGGTGCCAAGCCTCAACTCCTTTGCATGACCCCTTAGTCCTGGGCCATCAATTGCAACTGAGGCTGCACTTTCACCAATGGCCTTCCATGGCCTCTCACTGTGCCAAGTCTCAGATGCTCTTTGTGACCCCTTTATGCCTTCAAAACCAGTACTACCTAGGTGACTCTTACACATTTCCAAGTCCAGCCAAGGCAGGAGGTACAACTTTGGCTATCTCTGGAACATAGCCTCTTTGTGCTCTCAGAAAACACTTCCCAGAAGATTTCACCTCAATTTTACTGGTTTCTTCATAAATACCACTAATTTCTTAGTTCTAGCTAACCAGCATCTATAGCCCCAGTGATTCAAGAGTTTCACTTTAGTAGTTCTAGTATCTTGTTAACCACAGCTGATTCTTCATCCCCAGCTAACCAAACCCAAAAATCTTCACAATCAAAATAGCAATGGCCCTGATAAGAGTCTTTAATCTTCCCTCTGAAATTTCACAAGCCAGACCTCTATTATTTGCACTGTTCTCAACATTATCTTCCAAGTTCCTACAGAACATCTCGAAGAGCTCTTAACACCCAATGATTCTTTTAGCTCAAAGTTCCAAAGTCCTTCCACAGGCCTCAATAGTCAGGTTATCACAGGAATACCCCACTATGCTGGTACCAATTTGTCTTATTCAGGGTTTCTATTCCTGCACAAAACATCATGACCAAGAAGCAAGCTGATAAGGAAAAGGATTATTCAGCTTATACTTTCACATTGGTGTGTATCACCAAAGAAAGTCAAGACTGGAACTCAAGCAAGTCAGGAAGCAGGAGCTGATGCAGATGCCATATGCTTCCCCTGGCTCTCTGAGCTTGCTTTCTTATAGAACCCAAAACTACCAGGCCAGGGCTGACACCACCCACAGTGGGCCCTCCCACCCTTGATCAGTAATTGAGAAAATGCCTTACAGCTGGATCTCATGGAGGCATTTCCTTAAGGGAGGCTCCTTTCTCTGTGATAACTCCAGCTTGTGTCAAGTTGACACACCTTACCAGCCAGTACAGTCATTATGTTGTATCATAGCATTAAACAAATAACTAAGACAGAGATTATTATAGAAAGAGAGTACAGAAGGAGGAAATATGATATTATACATGTATGAAGAAATCAGAAGGAGTCAAGTTTTTATTTACCTAAATTACATATAATGCATATAAGCTCACATGTATACATGTGTTGTTTAAATGAAGTTATCCCACTTGGACTGAATGCTTTCCCAAAGCCACAGAGACTTCCAAAACAATGTAACTACAGCTGTTGTTTTGGTTGCCCACCAGAGGTTCAAGGTAAGTTCCTATTGCTGAAGACACCATGTACTTCACATGTAGGACTTAAAGATCTGAACTGAAAATCTCCACCCTGAAGACTAGTTTCCTTACTACTCGAAGGTTCTATTGAAGCTACTGAGGGAGAGAAGCAACCAATAGTACTCCTCTGTTGTAGTACATATGAACCACAATTACCAGCATGGCAAGATATCATTAAGCATTTAGTAATGACACTCGTATCTTGGTGGTAATCAACAGCTGTCTATGTGGACATAAGGCTCACTTGACAGGAGAGAAATGATGAATGGAACTGGAAACCTAGTCAACTACACACAGCTATTGAAGTTACGGATCTTAGAGAACCTACTGCTACCATTTCACTAAGACAGCATAATTCCTAAATGCATTCCGAATAATTATCCCAGTATCTACAGAGAGCTAAGCTTTCATTAAAGACATACTCTTTGCAACAGATAGAGAACATTACAGAAACAACTGGTCAGAATGAAGAGAACAACTCACACTGGAGTGCTTTGCTTCCACAGTTGATACAAGTATACCTCAACTCCTGTACCCAGAAACTCTCAGAAAACAACATGAAGAGATTGTGGGAATATTATAAGAAACAGAAAGTTAAAACTGCCCCCTGGAAATGATGGGGAAGTTTCACCTATGGTACCTAAACAAGATGGTTGCCTGAGAAAGACCTGAAGTATGACAACACCGATAGACATGATAACATGTCAATAGCAGGTTGTGGGAGGGGAATATCACAAGATACCAACCCCAGATGAAGAGCTACAGGCCAGTTAGTGACTGCCCTTGAAAATTTAAACATACCATACATGCATGGTTTTTTTTTTAATATAATTTATTTTACATGTCATATTTCCCAATTTCCCCTCCCCCCCAAAAAAAAAACCCAACAAGAACAAATCCCTGTTCCCTCCCCCTCTCCCTGCTTAACGCCCCACCCTCTCCCACTTACTGGCTCTGGCATTCCCCTACACTGGGGCATAGAACCTTCACAGGGCCAAGGGCCTCTCCTCCCATTGATGACTGACTTTGCAATCCTCTACTATATACATGCTGCCAGAGCAATCAACCCCACCATGTGTACTCTTTGGTTGGTGGTTTAGTCCCTGGGAGCTCTGAGGGTACTAGTTAGTTCATATTGTTGTTCGTCCTAGGGGGCTGCAAATCCTTCAGCTCCTTTGTTCCTTTCTCTAACTCCTTCTTTTGGGGACCCTGTACTCAGTTCAATGAATGACTGTGAGCCTCTACTTCTGTATTAGTCGGGTACTGTCAGAGCCTCTCTGGTGATAGCTATATCAGGTTGGCTTGTCCTTCCTTCAGTCTATGCTCCATAGTTAGTCTCTGCAACTCCTTGCGTGGGTATTTTGTTCCCCCTTTTAAGAAGGAATGAAGCATCCACATTTTGGTCTTCCTTCTTCTTGAGTTTCTTGTGGTTTGTGGATTGTACTTCGTGTATTCTGAACTTCTGCACTAATAACCACTTATCAGAGATTGCATACCATGTGTGTTCTTTTGTGATTGGGTTACCTCACTCAGGATGATATTTCCCAGATCCATCCATTTCCCAAAGAATTTCATAAATTCATTGTTTTTAATGGCTGAGTAGTACTCCATTGTGTAAATGTACCACCATTTCTGTATCCATTCCTCTGTTGAGGGACATCCAGGTTGTTTCCAGTTTCTGGCTATTATAAATAAGGCTGCTATGAACATGGTGGAGCATGTGTTCTTATTACATGTTGGAGCATCTCCTGGGTATATGCCCAGGAGTGATATTGTTGGGTCCTCCAGTAGAACTATGTCCAATTTCTGGAGGAACCACTAAACTGATTTCCAGAGTGGTTGTACCAGATTGCAATCCCACCAGCAATGGAGGAGTGTTCCTCTTTCTCCACAACCTCTCCAGCATCTGCTGTCACCTGAGTTTTTTATCCTAGCCATTCTGACTGGTGTGAGGTAGAATCTCAGGGTTGTTTTGATTTGCATTTCCATGATGACTAAGGATGTTGAACATTTCTTTAGGTGCTTCCCAGCCATTCGGTATTCATCAGTTGAGACTTCTTTGTTTAGCTCTGTATCTCATTTTTTAATAGGATTATTTGGTTCTCTGGAGTCTAACTTCTTGAGTTCTTTGTGTACATTGGATATTAGCCCTCTATCAGATATAGGATTGGTAAAGATCTTTTCCCAATTTGTTGGTTGCTATTTTATCCTATTGACAGTGTCTTTTGCCTTACAGAAGCTTTGCAATTTTTTGAGGTCCCATTTGTCGATTCTTGATCTTAGAGCATGAGATATTGGTGTTCT
>JADRCC010109442.1:0-11644 GCA_019843855.1 Hylomyscus alleni
CTCCTAAAAACAGTAATTTCTTGTGTTAATGAGGAAAGGTGTGTTCATTTTTTTCATGGAACTTTCAACTTTTTCTTGAAGAATAGTTTGCAATTTTATTCTTACTATATTCCTAAGCCTTTTCAAGATAATTTGTATATATCAACTGCTGTTTTTGTACAATCAAAGTTTCTTTATTTTATAGAGAATTGGAGACTCTGCTGAACAATTTACATGGATCATCTCATTTATCATTGTAACAACTCAGAGATATCTGCTGTGATTTCATCCTATCTTACAGATAAGATAATAGAATCATGAAGCACTTAAAACTTTGCCCAGGGGCACAGAGCTAGTAAATGTACTAGCAACAAATCAAATCCCAGTTTGTTTGTGGCTCTGCCTCTCATCTAATATATGATACTGGCCCATCCCCACCCCACACCCCTATCTCGGGCAATAATGAATGGTTGAAAGGACTGAGACTCTGACTAGTTGAAGTGCTATCGTGCTCTTTGCTAATAATACAGAAGTTTTAAAGACAAAGCTAGTCATACATCATGGAGAGGATCCTGAGATCAATAGTGAGTTTTATAAAATAAGCATCAAGCTACAATTCCTCTAAGAAGATACCCTAAGGCTACATTCCTCCTTCAACTCATACAGAGCCACATTGCTTTAAGGGTAATCAACACATGCAGAATCCAGCCCAAAGGCAATTGAGATATACAATAGAACAATTTAAGATTTACTTGGCACATTTCTTCTTACTGAAAACCACTATATTTAGTGTTAAATCCAGCAATTACTATAAAACAAAAGGAACATGTATATACATGGTTCGTGCCTTTCATCTCAGCACTCAAAAGCATATTACAAACATCAGTTAGGCTTACATATACTTTTTTAGATAAAAACATCTTCAGATATACTTTACAATGGGGTAAACTGAAAGGCAAAACCACCTAATTACTGACCACATAAGGCACAGAGCCAAGGACCAAAGGTATCTTGGGTTCCAGTCATGTTCTATTCCTTGTCCAACTTACATATTTAGTAAGTGTCTCAAATCTATTATTGTTATTGTTTTCCTTACTAGCTGGATATTTAATAAGTACTATAAAGTAACATATGAGAAGGATGAGTCCAATATATCAGCCATCAGAATTTATACAATATCAACAACTTTTTAATCTCTCATCTGAGTTTAATGTTTGAGACTATTGGATCATTTTATTTTAGGATTTTGGAATGGACAGAAGTGAAACAAAGAAATTTATTCTTGGTTTATTTTCTGTATAATTATTGTCTAATGCTTTCTCTATCTTGTGTGTGTGTGTGTGTGTGTGTGTGTGTGTGTGTGTGTGTATCACAAAAAGTGCTGGTATAGAATGTACTGTACACTAAATAAAATGAGTTTGTTTTTTGGCTTCAAATTGAGATAGAAGCTAGATCTGTTAACAAGCTTTTGTAAATTGATGTTACAGAATGGCAAATTTCTGGTACTTTTCTAGAACTTTTGGGAAAGTATTTTATTTCTTTCTTAGAATATGAAGACAGGGTCCTGAGATCTTCTCAATAAAAGTCCTATGTTAGAAATCAGGGAGTACTATGACTATTTATTTAGATTAAATAATTTATTCCCTAGATTCCACACCTCCCCCCTCCTCTCCTCCCAGTCCTATACTTACAAATCCCTCCCCGAAATATCCCTCAGAGAAGAGGAAGCCTCTCTTAGGTACTACCTGTGTACCAACCCTGTGAGATACATTTACAGTTGGTCTAAGCACATCCTCTGCTACTGAGGCCCAACCAAGCAGTTGTAGAAGGAGACCCAAGAGCAGACAATCAAGTCAGAGACAGTCTCTGCTCCAATTGTTAGGGAACCCACATGAAGACCAAGTTTCACATCTGCTACAAATGTGTAAGGGGACCTAGATAAAGCCCCTGCATACTTGTTGGTTGGTGGTTCAGTCTCTGTGAGCCTCCATGGCTCCAGTTAGTTGACTCTGTAGGTCTTCTTGTGGTGTCCATGATCCCTCTGGCTAGCTTAATTTTTTTTTTTTCCAGACAGGGTTTCTCTGTGTAGACATAGCTGTCCTGGAACTCACTCTGTAGACCAGGCTGGCCTCAAACTTAGAAATCTGCCTGCCTCTGCCTCCCAAGTGCTGGGATAAATTGCATGCGCCACCACTGCCCAGCTAATGAACATTTCTTTAAGTGCTTCTCAACAATTAGAGATTCCTCTGTTGAGAATTATCTGTTTAACTCTGTACCCATTTTTTAATTGGTTGTTTTGGTTGTTGGTGTCTATTTCCTCAAATTCTTTATGTATTTTGGATATTATTCCTCTGTAGGATGTAGTGTTGGTGAAGAACTTTTCCATTATGTAGGCTGCTGTTTGGTCCCATCAATGATGTTCTCAGTCTTGCAGAAGCAGACATACTATGGTTTTCTTGTAATATCAATTTTTCATCTTAAGAGCTAAGGAGGAGTATGTGCCTTAGATGCAATATACTGCTCAAAAAATCTATGAAGTTGTAGTTTAAGATAGAAGTCAAGAGAGTAAAGTGATGACAGAATGACCATGTGTCTTTGTGGACAAACTTGGTGTCTTACAAAAGTAAATATATTGCTACATAGTTTGTACAGTTAAGAATTTTCACCCTGTTTCACCATAATTGGCTTTGGCTGCATCAAAACTCAGCACTTTAAATAAATTTCCACTTATCATCATTTATAAATATTCTATATATCATTTACAGTGATTCAAATGATACTTGTATATTGTCATATTCATATATATATATATATACATATACATATATATGTATATATATATATGTATATGTATATATATTCTTCATCTGATTCCTTGCCTAATGTTAAGTTTGGGCCTCATCCTAAATATAATTTTTATTTTCTTTTCTCTTGGTCTTAACATTCTGAACATATTTTGACTGTGGCATTTCTCAATACTGGTTTGCATCCTATTTCTATTTTCCAATGCTGGGAGGATGTTGTGACATGCACCTTGAAATTCAGAAGACAACATAGATTCAGATTCATTATGGATACAAAATGCTCAACAATTAGGTCTAATTTGTGAGCTCTAAGTTTACTTCACTTAAAGGAAAGCTTGTATCTCTTAGAGGTAACAAGGGCCAATATTCACCAGCTCCAGTTTTAAAAGTAAGTTTCTTCATTGCTAATGAAATAATGTTCATTCCTACTGAGCTTAGAAGTGGGATGAAAGAACATACTTTATCAGTAGTAAAGTCAATTTAAAGTGTAGTTATTTGTAATTGTATAATGAGGAAGATGGAAGTGTCCTGTTTTAAAGCCTGTAAGATATTTTCTAATCTTATAAGTAATGTCATTGAGCAGTCAGATCTCAGTAGGATAGTTGTGCATCATTTCTGCTTGCAAAATTCCATTTGAAGTATACTGGAGTACTCAGTTTAAAAGCTAAAACCAATGTTCTAATCAATATAGTAGGGATTGACACTCCTGTGGCTAGGGTATGCCCCTTTTTGAGGAATTTCCTTTAACCTGAAGTAAAAAGGATTGATGGACAGAAATTCAATTTTTCCTCCAAAGGGAGAATTTTTCCTTCTTAATCATGTGTTCTTAACCCCCAGACCAAGAAGTCAATGGATGACTGAATGACCAAATGAAAGGTATGTCACCTGGAGAACTGCCTTTCAGATCCAGGATCTGCTTGTAAGAACTTTCTGAGTGACAATTAACTTTTAAAAGAAGAATCTTCTTACTTCTATGCCTTGCAGGCTTGTATGTTCTGAATATATTGTTAATAGCTTTGGAAGTCATTCATTATTTCCTCTATTCCTGGGATGATTTGATATATTGAAGGTGGAGGGTGGGGAAGAAATTTTCAGTAACTATGGCCCTAGAGGCTTGGAGCTTGAGGGATAGCAATCTGCTTGCTTGATGTTCTAGTTAAGATTTTTTTTTTTTTTTATTCCTGTGGATAAACAGATCGTCAATCTTCTGTTGCTCAACTCGTCTTCCAAGGCCTTTCAGCTTTCATTTATGTGACATTTCTCAGTAGCATCTTCTCTTTTTGTGTTACATGCTGAGTTGATTTTCCTTAGGGATCTGTTCATCACATATGCTACATGATTATCACCTTCAAGTAGTTTGTATCCTGACACAGAGAGAACAAATGGAAAGAATTCTGCTCCACACTTTCCAATGCCTATGATGGTTTATTATTCATATTTTCTTTCTTAGAATTCCACCTTACTCTCAAGAACCAAAAAAAAAAAAAACTGCAAAAAAGAAAGTCTAGAGGATGACTATTTTTCCTTCTTTCTCCTTCTCATCTTTTCCAACTTTTATTTTTTCTTCCTTTTTTTCTTTCCTCCCTATTTCTTTTCCTCTATCCTTCTTTGTTGCTTATGTGAGTCAAAAATAACTGATGTATTCCAATTTTATACAGTTCAACGTAATGTTAAAAGAAAAGGACACAAATAAAAAGCATACTAACTATAAAAGAAATTTAAGATAATGACGTAGCTGCTAGGAAAGAAAAGAAAATGGTGAAAGCAAAAAGGGGCAAGCATATGTCTTGGGGAATGCAAGGTTAAAACATCCAAGTTAGCCAGGTAGTAGCTTGTCTAGCTTTTTTGAAGAGTGGGTAAGATGTTTATACACAGACTGGAGATGATAGCAAAAGTAGAATCAGTAAAGAACAAGAAATTTACTATAAGCAATTGATAATTCAACATGAATGATAGATGTAGATAAGTAAGAAATTATGGAATATATGATTAGAATAAATCATAAATGATGAACAGTAACTCATATAAACATATGAGTTTAATTTTCAACATGTAAAGAGGCTTTCAAAAATGTTCATCCTAGTTTATCAGATCAGAGTTGGATCTCAGATGCTTAGTTGTCAGTAGTCTATACAATGTATTAATAGTGAATGGAATAGAAAACAAGGTGAGAAGTCATGTAGCAGAGAAACATAATTAATGGTTAGGAAATTTTATTCAGTCTTTTAAAGAGAAATCAAACACATAGTACTGCTTTTCCACAGACTTCTCAATAATAAGTGAAGTTTGACACTATAAATCACATGTTCTTCTTGCCTCCCAATTTTTTTTTTGCTTCCACGTCTCTCATTAAAAATGGTATTCATTTAAATATAGTTCCAATGCTTCATTTGCAATGATGCATTGTGTTGATTTCTATGGTAAAGCAGTTATCAGGTTTCCCACACACAATGAAGTATGGATGAGCATGAAACCCATTCTGCCGCCTCTTCTGCTTTCCCTGCCATACATACATACATTTGCTAATTTTCTTATAACATTAAAATTGGAAGCTGCTCAACATTAAAATAATGAACACAAATACCATAGAGCTCCTGTTTGGCAGTGTCATTATAGCATTAATCAAAGTTATTGAATCCATAAAGGAATCTATAAGCTGAGAGAGAATAGCAAAGAGGATTGCAGAATTCTCGTTGCTAGATAATACTCAAGATATCACTCACATATCCATTCAATCAATGATTTGACTCATTTTAAAATATCCCTTCCAAATGACCAGCCTTTACTACATGTGCATGGATATGTTTTTATATGAAGAACACTGTAACTCAAGACAGCCATTTCATCTCATGTTTAGGTATTCTCTGTCTTTCTTGTAATAAGCTTTAATCTGCCCACATACATATTAGGCCAAAGCATAATCTCTATTGGTGATAGAGAGATATGTTTGAGTTCCACGATAAAGATCTAATTTCTCTTTTCAAGATATATTTATTTGCTTAGTTTTCTTAACTTTAATAGAGGTTTTCATCATGTATCTTTCTGGCCTGGAAATCATAACTATCTGTCTATTTCTGCTTCCTAAATGCTGGATTAAAGATGTATGCCACCATTGCTGCCCAATATTCATTTGTTTTTATTTATGTGTATGTATGCATGCAGGCACATGTTTTTGGGCACTACTTCTGTACAGAAGCCAGAGGGGTCAGATCCCCCAGAACTACACTGGATTCTGGGAATTGAACCTGTACCCTCTGAAAGAGCAGTAAGTGCTCTTAACCACTGAGTCATCTCTCCAACCCGGCATTCAATTCCTTTAAACTTAATTAGTAAGAGTTCAAATTTTATCATTCTCTAAATTCTATTTTATATAACTCATTGATGACTGATATGAGACCCTTGAATTTGCCATAAAAATAAAAAAAAGTCCATCACATCTCAACTAATTTATTTTTTCAGCATGATGAAGAGTTTTAGGCTAGTTGTGATTTTTGAACCTTATCTTAAGATTTCTATCCACCTGCTTTACATACCCCACATTTAGAAACACCAGAAGTAATCAAGTCTACTCATACAGTTTATGTTAGCAGGAGTTTAAAATAACACAATCTATGTGCATGGAGAATCTTCCACAATTCCACTCCTTAATATCAATAAAATTCTGCAGCCATCATTAACTCTCTCTGTTTTCCTTCTCATTACTTAAAATTTTTCAAACTATGCATTTTATCATAGTTTTTCTTTCTCCTAACTCTTCCCAGATCCTCCCTTCTTCCCTATGCAACCAGCTTTATGTACTCTCTTTCTAAAGAATAACAAAAACAAAGAATCCAAGAAAGTATAAATAAAAACAAACTAAAAACAATGTAACAAAACTAAAATTCTGGGAAAGACTAAACTCAGCTTTCTCCAACAGAGAATACATCAACTAAACTCCAAAGCAGACTCATGTTCAGGAGTAATTGGCCAACACAAAATGCATTCCATATTTTGCCTTTTGTGTGTTAGTGGGTTGTTTTGTTTGGATTTCATTCTTGCTTTTCCTATTGAAACTAAATGATAACCTTTCCACTCCTAGGACTTCTCAGTTTGCTTTGAATATACAGTATATTTTATTTACCTTCTTCGGTTGTGATTGTGCTGTTTCAATAACCTCATTAGCCAAGCTACTCTGTACACATGTGGGCATTTATGCTCACTTTTTGATTGCTGATGCACAAACGAAATGTACAAGCTTTGCTTTTCAGAGATTCCAATATACCTTAGCACATTTGACTCAAGAAGGTACTCACTGGCTATCATTCATTTTTCTCCTTTCACCAGGTGACTTGTAGCATATACCTACACGTTGTATCATGTCTGTGCCCCACTCAAAGGTCTTCATATCAGTTTCATTCCAAGCTTATAAAAATTCCTGTTCTTTTCATTTCTTTCAGTTTTTCTAAAACCGTATCACAAGTAAGGCCAATGATAACTTTCCAAATTATGTGAATGCTCTTTAGAGAAAAGATTGAAAACACAAAGTTTAGAATGAGAAACTGGCTTCTGAATAATGAAATCTTCATTCTAAATAAGCAAAAAAAAAATTTTCTGTAACATTTAGTCATTCTCATTTCTGTATTGCAATACTATTTTTATGTTGTTCTATGAATGGGCGTTCAGGATGTCATTTTAATTTAGCACCATCATTGCTATAAGAGCAGCTGTCCAGAATTCATATTTCTAAAGGATCTCAAAAAATGTTTCAAAATAGATATTCTGAGTGCTGCATTGACTACAACAACAACAACAAAAAATGCTTGTGAAAGCATGTGCAGTATTTTTTCTTTGAGTTTCTCTATTCCTAAATGTTGATAGCATTTTCCAGTTTAACATAGTTCTATGGAATGGATCGTTTCACATACATACACACACATGCTCCAGTCTTTTCCGCAACATCTATCTTTAGTGTAGACCCATCACAAAAGCACTGAAAACATTTTGGGGGTATCACTTATAAGGCTAGGTTAATGGCACAAAACTATTAGTGCTAAGGACATTCACATGCTTCCTCAAATAATGACTTACACTATAGTCTTAGTTTGTATTTCTTGAGCTTTATGACCCTGGGAAAATTGTGGAACCTCTATGAGGTAAATTAGATGACTCAAAATGTCATATCAGTTATCTATGTATAATAAAGTATCCACAAATCATGGTGATTTAAAAGAACAACTGCCACAATCATTAAATTGAACAACAATTCAACACACATTTGCACAATAAATTTGTACTAGACTCTGCTTAGTGACTTTTCTCATTGTGTTCATTTATGCATATATAGTGAGCTATAGTGAGCTAAGAGTGTTCTTTGGGGACTGGTGTCAATCTACTAGGAACTTATAACTAGTGTCTCATACAGGGCCTCTCAGACTCCAGTATGTAAGACCAGTGACTAGTTTTGCATACTGAAGAATATGAGGAATACCACATGCTAGGCAAATACCTGATTACTGCACTCTCAGTGAGAAGCCCAATTTTAATACGGGAAAATAATAGAAGGAAAAATGGCTTTGTGAGTCTTAGACTCCTTAAATTTTTAAATTATTGATTATTTGTGAGTTTCACATCATACACCCCAGTCCTGCTCATCTCCCAATCTCAGCATATCTGCCCTTCACCTTTGCAACTCCCCCCAGATAAACAAACACACACACATACACACACACACACATACATACACATACATACACATAGAAGCATAGAAAATATATCATCATGGAAGTTGTAGAAGGCCAGTGTGTCCCACAGTATATCACTCTGTTTACACATTTTTACTTGCAAATGTTCATTGCAATGAGTCATTGCTCTGGTTCACTCTTTCTGGCTTCTGTGACACCATCAAGATCCTTACCAGGACTCCTCCCCATTATTGTCTCATTGCCCTGTATCATGAAGATCCTGCAGCTTTGGATAAGCAGAACTGGCCCTTTCATGGGTTCCAACCATTTATAGATTTGGGTTAGGCCAAGGCAGAGTCCTGGAACTGGGCCTTGTGATAGCTGAGCTAGTCAGTGACTAGGCTCTCTGTTATATTCAACACTAGGATAGAATTTTTAGGGTTGTGGGCCTGCTTCCACTCTCCCACAGGGCATGGCCACTTGGGGAGGCTGGACAGAGAGAGTTTGATTGCACTTATCCCACGCTGTCACCAGGCAGGTTTTGGGCTGTACAGAAGCTCAGAGGGTAAGAAAGAGTAATCTGAGACATTGGAAAGCCAGAGCCTGCTAGGGGGTCCACAGACCTGTGACAAGGCATAGGCTGTGGGGTTCATAGGCTCTTGGACATCCAGGTGACTCTAGAAGTTACAGAAAAGCAGAGAATGGAGTTGGGGGCCCACAGGCTGTGTCTAGCCTGGGATGGGTGGGAAAAAGGGGAACTCTGACTAGTCCTAGTAGAGAGAGTCCTTGGCTTGACTTGATGGTAGTTGGCTTGGTGGCTGTTGTAGCAAGGAATGCAGAGAGGCCTTCTACGGGGAGACTAGAATGCTGTTCTATAGACAAAGGCATTCTCCATGGCTCCCCACAGTGGATCTAAATGAAAATAGGCAGTCCATGGTTCTAAACAATGTATTGTCATGGTGGAAAGTGGATATGGAAAACCATACCCCACTTCTCAGGGTAGGCCTAAGATTAAATACCTTCTGCAGAGAGGAATGTCTGGGAATGGAAGCTTATTAGCAACACCCTCTGAACCTCTTGGTGCCTCATTAGCACAGAGAACTCTGATTGAGCCTTCTTGAACTTGGTCACATCTTTTGTCCTATTGTCTTGGTCTGAGATGTTACCAATGCCTGTTCTACATGTGGAAGGGCTTGGGACATTGCTCTTATGAGATTGATGGCCACAAATCTCTCTATGGGGGGTGTAGGGGGTCGGAGTGCTGTGGCTAAGTGGTGCCTGGTGCCAAGGGCAGGTGAAGCTCCCCTTAGGGTCTCCTGGACTTCAAGTCTTTGGCTCGACCTTACCAAGCTTCCTCTCATGGTTTACAGCCCTGCAGAACTCTCCAACACTTCTCCAGCTAGGCTATCATATGTCCCCATTAGTGGGAGGTGGAGTTACTTTTTCTGTTCTTGTGCCCTTGGAGCTGACTCACCTGCACCCACACCTCTGTAGCTAGCTCCACTGTACTACACAGTCAAGGCAGGGGTTCCACTCTACTAAATACAAGGTGTCCCTTTGCAGACTCCTTAGTAACATATTATTTTGGAAACATTCTTATTGAACAAACCAAATGGAAAATGTCAAATTTAAAGATTGTGTATACAATCTGGATAATGAAGAATATTTCAAAAATGTGAATATGGGAAGTATCCAAGAGATACATTTTCAGTTAGTTCACCAGAAGATAAGAGTGATTCTACATTAATATTATTTTGTAGCTGATTAGAAAATACATATGAACTTTCTTTGAATCCTCAGACTGAGGCATCTTACTGTCATAATAATACTTATATAATGTTTAATGTATCAAGATGTCTTCTATTACTGCTGTATTCAACTTTTAACAAAGATCTTAATTATGAACAATTCAATGAGAAATGATGGTTTTAAACATTAAACAATATATTTTTATATTTTTAATTATTGGGTAAGTGAGACTCAAAAAAGTCTATCTAATTTGCTCCCTTTTTTTCTTTTTTTAACTTTTATTGCATTATGATGAGAAAAATTACATGATTTCAATTTGTCTGAATTTGTTAACATTTAAAAACATATTTTTTAAGTAAATAGAATCAAATCACATTCTTGTTTCCCTTTTGTACCCCAACTCCTCCCAGAGACCCCCTTTTCAATACCTACAATATCTTTTTTTGTCATATTTAATAAAATTTAGAAAATATTATAACAATAAAAATGAGTATATAGCAGTTGTTTGATATAAAACAACAATCAATTTAACAGTGTTATATAGATGCTTGTCTACAGCAATACTGAAAATACATACGTTTTTCTCAGTATAAATTTTAAATAAGTCCAAAATATTAACTGTATATTTCAAAATAATACATCACTACTAGTATTTTCATAAATATATAAAGTCTTTTTGTTTGTTTGTTTCTTTGGATTTAGTAGAGTTTAAAATCTTGGGTCTCTCTTACTCTCTTGCCTCTCTCTCTTGCCCTCTTGCTTCCCTCTCTCAGCCTTGCCTTCCTCCCTCTCTCCATGTGGCCATGGCTGGCCTCTACTTCTCTACTTTTCTCCCTCTCTCTGCATTTCTAAAATAAATGCCTTAAAACCAAAAAAACAAAACAAAACAAAACAAAACAAAAAAACCAAAAAAATCTTGGCTCTTATTGTAGTACAAGCCCAAAATAAGAAAAATTTTTAGACATTGGATTTCATTGTAATAAGGCTGTACTTCAATGACCCTCAAATCCCCAAAGGATTTTACTTCCATAGTAGCTAAGCTGAGAGTTGACAGTTAAGCTGTGCCAAGGAATGAATTGTAGGCATGATTTTTGGATACAAACTTCCTACTATGGTCAAAACTATTTGACTTGAGTGAGTCACTTTATTCTCAGTCCACAGAGATCAGGTTACATTCATTTAAGAAATGGTGTGTGTATTAAGATGGTCTATCCATAAAGTCATTCACCAACTGTTTCAATGAGCAATGGTTCTGCTTGGAGGGTGGCACAGACATTAGGTGTGGCTAAGAATCTGGTTCATTAGTTGTGATAATTTGGAAAAGCATTCATCTCAGAGAAAGAGTAACTTATAAAGTCCTCTTCTTCAAACTTGATACAAGAGCTACAAATGTCAAGCAAAGCAATCAGTCTCACTCTTTGTTGTTCTATTTCCTACAAGCCACCTCCCAAG
>JADRCC010109743.1:0-10294 GCA_019843855.1 Hylomyscus alleni
ATATATATATATATATATATATACACACACACACACATGTATATATATTCAGTGTTTTATTTAATATTATTTGTAAGGTAAAATTAGTAGTTTAATGTTTAATGATGACCAAGATATAAAGGGAGCCTGGTTAGTTGATTAGCTCTTTTAAAGCTTTAAAGGTATTTTTTACTCGGTCTACTTAAAATATCCATAGTCCTTACAAGTTATGTTTAATTATCTTTAGCTCATTGTCTGTTTATTGTCAACCTTTTATGTGACCTGCTATGACTGTTAGGTAAATTCATTTGAATGTACAAACAGACCCTTTAGCATCCACCAAGAAGGTAAGAATGTCACCACACGGCATTTGAGTCTTATAGCAGAGATTCCCTGCTTTGTTGTAACCCATCCATGGTATGCCTACCAGTGTACGGAAAATGTGTGTTGATTTACAACCCTATTAGAATGGCCTTTAGTATTCTAATCCCTTAGAAATCATTAAAGTTCTGAGCAAACTGTTTCAGTGTCTACATCAGAACTTACAAGAAATGCAACTCTGCATTCCCAGCCTGAGACTGTAAGTCAGAAAGTATGAAGATGATCCAGGATGGTTCCAATGAGCCCATTTAGGGGCATGGGTTTGTATTCAGAGGACATATGCTGATGTTCCCATGTTTCTGTGTTCTGGGGCAAATAATTAGACCAAAGATTCATGATAGTGAAAGAAATAAAGAAAGTTTACTCAGAAACAGAAAGGTATTGATGAAAAAGGATGGGCTAGAGAGGGACAGATTCGAGACTGTAAAAGCACAGGGCTCAAAAATATATCATTGACATAGCACAAGAGTATATCATTGACATAGCACAAGAGTATGTCATTGACATAGCACCCACCATATACTATGACTATGGGTGTTTTCAAAAATGCCCAGCAACTTCAGTTCCAGTCTCTGCCAACTGGTATCTTTCATATATTAACCTCTCCCTGTCTCTGTCTCTTCTGGTCTCTGACTCTCTCTGTCTCTTTGTCTCTCTGTATCTCTGTCTCTGCCTCTCTCTCTAGCTTACTTTTCTAGTAAAATCTAATTGGTTGACTTTGACTCCAACTTTTGAGGATTACATCTGTAGGGAGATGGAGTTAAGTCATCCAGATAAAACCACAAGGACACTCTTGAAAGTAAAAGAAAGACACCATAACCTGAGCCATTCTGTGTGTGTGTGGAGGGGAAACGGATTTGAGGTACAGGAGGCTAACCCTTCCTGCACAGCCTTGGCCAGGGGGAACTATTATCCTTTGTAGAAGCATGGTTGGTGTTGTGCTGGAGCAGAGAGATGAAGAAAGATGTTGAGCTCTGGGTTGCTCTGTTCCTCACTGAATCAAGAAGATTCAGGTCTCCAACCTGAGGGCACAGGTCTTAAGTCAGGGAGGTCACCTTTGCACCAGTGAAAGCCACTGGTCAAAATAGGAAAATTGACTGGGCTGGTGGGGTCTCCATTTACTGTGTTCTAGACAACCTGGACCATCTGGTGATCTAGAGTTTTTTCACTGGCTACCTGACTCCAGTGGAGAGTCAATCTATCTCACAGACGACCTAGTGTTTTCTGGATAAGAAATATACACCGTATCTATCCGTGCCTGAAAAGCTTTCCTTGGGTTGTGCTTTGCTCAGCGAGCCTTCACTGTTCAGTACCCCCTCACCACTATAGGAAGGGTAGTGAGGAAGTAGTATACCATCTTATGGGTAGCGGCAGTGCTAGTGTCAGTAGTCTTGGGATTGCTCATTCCTCCTTTCATTTTAGATTTGTTTCTCTAACCAATGGAACTGACAGAAACACACAGAGAAACATGAAACAGGCAAATGGTAAAGACAGCCAGAGGTGGCCACCCCACAGACATAAACCAGGCAGTCTACTTATATCTCACTTGGATCCTGAACACCGGAATTGGTGCTATGCCCATTCTTTACTAGAGTCCTGTTTAGAAGGCACCATAAACAGACATACCTTAAAATGCAACCAGTTCTGAGGACTTACTGTAATTTTCTGTTTTAGGGTGGCGGTATGGGTAACCCCTGTGATGGCATGGATTAGAGGTCAGAGAAGTTTGTGGAAGAGTGAAATATCTCAGGGTGTGCTTCACCAAGAAACTGTCTGATTTCTACCTGTTTTAGTAGATACAGAGGAAATCTAAGATTTTCCAGTAACTCAGTATCATGTCCATCTTTGGGGTTCTTACTGTTGCCTCCAGAACATTGTGAAGGGATCCCAAAAGAGATCACTAAATCATACTCTTAAAGCTGTAAAGTAGGAATTTATTACTGGACTACAGCTCATGAACTGCAGAATTTGCCCAAATCAGTCATCCCAAAGTTTTTGAGCCTTTTGTCTTTTATATATAAAAATAAGACCTTGTTTATCACATTTTAGGTAGCAAGAAGTAGAAATACAGAAGCCAAGAAAAAAGGTTAGTATATTTGGAGACTTTCCTGGAAATATGGGCCAGGTCTTTGACGAATCTTGTCTTTGTTCTCATTTTGGCAGGTGTTGAGTCTTATGTGCTGCATTTAAAGTCATAATTGTGCTTCTAACATGTCATTACTTATGCTAAGATCTGGGAATTGGTTACAAACTCAACTCTCTGCCTCTTCTCTGTAACATGCTGGCAAGTATTTTATACTTAACATAAGGTTTGCCATGATTATTATTTTCAAAGTATCAGGATGTAAAATCACTTGGAATCAAGCCTCTGTTATGTCTGACGAATTATCATATTAAGGTAGCTGATGTACAAAGACCTGCCCCAGCTGTGGGAGGCATCATTCTACAGTCTGGCATCCTGAACTCAGTTAGAAGGCGAAAGTGAGCTGAGCAGCAGCATTCATTTCAGTCTGCTTCCTGGTTCTGGATGCAATGTCAATGACTTCCTCATGCACCTGCTGCCATGCCTTCCACACCGGGATGAGCTGAACCTTCAACTTGTGAGCCAAAATGAAACCTTTGTCCCCTCTAAGTTTGCTTTTTGTCCAGCATTTTGTTACAACAATGAGACATGCAACCAATACAAAGACAGCAAAAGAAGTGAGAGGATCTGTAGGAAAGTGCTCTGAAAGGGAATGACAGGGTTTATTTCTTCTTCTCTAAGTCCTTTGAGAATATATGTTCCACTATGACCTACTTCTTCTGGGCATAACATGCTTTTACCATTACTGTCTCAGAGTACAGACAACATTGGCCCAGTAACTATGGTAACTAATGAGCAGAACAGCACAGTTATAGCCAGGTCTCTGAGAAGTATAATGGAACTATCGACAGAAAGTACACACTAGATGACATAATGGGAAGTCCACCAGAATTCTACCTAGAAGTCTAGCCATTACTCTCTCTTGCCTTACCTCACCTTCATATGCTATTGAGAGATACTAGCATATGCAGAATGTGGAAGGTTAATTGTAAGTGGGACTCCATGATGTGGCTTCCATGAGATCCTCTATAATGAACTAAGACCTTCTGGTAATGCAGTTGTTTTAGGATCCTAGAAGTAACTTTTCACTCTTGTTCAGTATTAGAAAGCCCGGTAACATCACTGGTTTGACACATTAGACTTTGATGGAATCATACATTCTTCTTTCATTTGGTACATTATCTGCATGAATAAACTTTTGTTGGTATCTCTCCTGAGAAAGTCAATGCAAAAATGTAGAAGATCATTTTCTTTTCAGTTCATTGGCATGAATGTGTGTATACTAGTTCATGTTTCATGAATGCACAGGTCAAAGAAGGGCATCAATGTCCACCGCATTTCGGTGTAAGGTTTCATTCATCTTTAAGCTCCCTTTTGGCTTGGCTCTTCTGGAAGTCTTCCAAGTCCTTACAGTCTTTCTGTGTTCCTTCCAAAATGTAGACATTACAGGAAAATAATCAACAAGTATCCTATACCTCTATTACTCAGTTAGAACTACAAATCCAAGAAGCCTCATGAATGGGACTCAATGCTGTAATACCATGTAAACATATTCAGTGTACCTTGGCTGTGATCCACTGACATTTAGAGAGTGAAAACCACAGTGGTCTGTCCATAGGCCATATCCCCAAACTGTGTTGAGGTTTATGGACACAATGTACTCTGAAAACCCACAGATCATGGACCAAATGGCCTGGGCACAGGGTGGTTTTCTTCAGAATACTGGAAGCAGGAAGCAGGCAGTATACACACAATTGTAATTATAGAGAATGGGACTCCTTATTTACACTTTACTTTGCTCATATCTTTAATGAGTTCCCAGTAATGGCACATGTGAATTGAAAAGGCCTTAACTATTTTCTACACTCTGCCATTCTTATGAGCCAATTACAAGGCGACTCTCTCAATGCTGATTACTGCAAACTCCAGACTCTTTATGTCGAGCAGGTGTCTTTCCAATAATAATGATCTTCTAATTTCCCCCCAGATAAGGCGGGGGAATTTTAAAAGACAATGAAAGGACAACTCTGTGCGCTCCTAAGTACAACAGCTGGTATGTGGTAACCTGTCATTTGCCTGTCGTCTGAATGATACACCTTCACCCATGCAACTATTTTTCTTCTTTTACTATTACTACATTTCGAGACTGTGTAAGCAAATGAAAATAGCATTTACATGCACTTATAATGCAACCGTAAGGTTCAGATTTCCCAAACCCATGTAATAAACCAAATAAGCTAAAGAACCACAAATAGTAATGGCTTTAAAAATGTGCTTTACACACAGTCAAATAATACCTGTTATTAACTGCTTCACAGCTGTGTGGTGGTTTGAGTGTGATATTCTCTACAATCCCAATCATTTGAGAACTTGGTCTCTTGGCTGTGGTGCTGTTTGGGGCTTGTGGTCTTAGCTGAAGAAGTAGGTCACTAGGAGTGGGCTTTAACATTTCCACTGCACTCTCTCTCTCTGCTGTCATGAGGAGACTGTGGAGATGCTCTTTTCCTGGTCAGTATTCTCTTAAGTATTTGCATGAATGGACCTCTGGGTACTGTGGACCAGAGAGAGGGATTCAGTAAGTGGTCCATGCTAGAGTTCCCTGCAACAGGGAGCTATTTGTCATTAATACAAATCACCTCTTGAGTTTCCATTAATTACTTCCCAGAACACAATTCAGAGTCAGAATTATCTCAATGTGAACTAAGGAGTGGTCGTGGAGAAGGTTCATGAGGAAATTCATGGGACTCAGTTTTTTTTCTTATGTGCTTTGTGCTTTCAGTGGGGCTGGCCACTTTAAGAGCAGCAATTCATCTCTCTGGTCTCATCACTTAGACATTGCTTCTTAATATCGTGCTCATTATTACTCTTTACAGGAGTTTATTTGGATTTACATTTTTTCTAATTGTCCTACCGTCCAATGAAAATGTAAGAACATTAGTGTGTTACACACCGCTTTATGTACATTCTCTCTATATATGACTAATATATAAAATCAGTATGTTTTTTTTTATTCTCCTCAGTTATACCTATGTATCCAAGTATGCTGAGTCTCTAGTCAAGAGGTTCTCCGAATGTGACCCAATCCAAACTGTGCACTTACTTAAAACCGTATTGCTACCAAAAGACAATAAAGCAATGGTGCATGTTCATAAAAGAACTGACATATAATTTTCCCTCAAGGATGAGCTTTTTTAGAAGAAAAGGCCTCAAGAGTTTCCAAAGGGCTCAGAACAACATATCAGAAATGGCATAAGAGAGCCCTAAAGAAAAAGATATTTCCCTTTAAAACCTGTAGATGGAAAAATATTGAAAATATGATACATATGTGCAAATGGACTACCATTCAGATATATGAAAAAGGAAATCACAAAATTTGCACAAAAATTAATAGACATAGAATATATAATATTAAGGAAGGAAACCCAATTTCAAAAAATTAAAAAAAAATAGTACTCACATTTCCCTTCATATTTTGATCCAGCCTACAATGTGCTCACCTGCATGCATGCATGTGTGCACACACACATACATGTACACACACAGAGTCATGGGTGGGGAAGTTCAGAAAATCCCCAAGAATCCTTTCTCAATGTGAGAAGTGGAGAAGCCATGAAGAATCTTGGCATGAGGCCTTTTCATGAATTGCCTGATGGTAATTATAGTAGTGAAGGTCTGTTGGTACCAAACTAAGGGATACTTACTACTCATCATGAAAGTGGAGACAGGGACTGGAGAGGACATAACCACTTAACACTTCTGCTTTTCTGGGGTGTGACCGTCCTGCCTGAGGGCTGTCTCTTCAGATCCTGCCAGGCTAGGATCGTCCCTCCTCTCTGCCCACCTCCTGCTAATTGCCACGCCTCTCTCCTGGTTCGCTGATGTTATGCTGGAAGTCCCGCCTCCAGAGACTCAAGAGAACTTGCTGATTGGGCCTGGTTGCTGACAAACTTGTGGGAGGGGTTTTACCTTACCTACTACCTGGTTTCATTTTATAACAAAAGGACATTATTAAAACAGAACATAGCTGAGTAAAGGCAGACGTCTCCTGGCCCATTTTTATAACCTGTCCATTTAGATAAGGTTTTGATAAGGTAATATATTAAGGTATTATAGATATTATTATGGCTATCCAGGTCCCTGACTCCTACTTCCAGAGGACCCACTTATATTGTGGCTGCAGGCAGCTACACTGGGGAACCAAGATTTCAGATCTTAGCATCCATATGGGCAGGCTTACAACTACCTCTAACTAACTGGGCTGATATATCTTTTCTACTGACCTCTGAGGGTACTTTAAACATGTGCAGTGTGTATTTGCATTCATGCTCATACAAACAAACACATCCCCATGCTCATGCCCACGTGCACACATACACAAATAGAAACAGATCTTGAAAAAAGAAGATGGACACAATACATGATGCAACTTTTTGGGCGGATTTTTTTGTCTAAAGGAAAACAAAGAACTATACTGATAGACTTATGATTAGGCAATACATCAGAGTGTCAATAGCTAAACCTCTGGGATTGTGAATGGTTTCTTTTTGGTTTTACATTTATTTATTTCTATTTTATGTAGTCAAGTGTTTTGTCTGTAAAGATACATGTATGTACAATATGTTCTTGCTTGGTGCTCTCTTCTGGAGACCAGAAGAGAGCATTCAATTATCTGAACTTAGATGACAGTGAGCCATCATGCCGGTGCTGGGTGGATCCTCTGGAATATCATCCAATGCTCTTAACCTCAGAGACATCTCTCTAGCCCATGAATTAAAAAATGAAATTAACATAGCTTAAAAAGTTACTTTCCTGTAATAAATGTCTTAGCACTGAAAAAAAAAAAAAACAAAAAACAAAATCAACAACAGTGTTAGTATGATTTCTTGATGGCTAAACCCTTCAGCCAGCTCTGTTCCCAAGCTGAGAGGGATGGTGTAAAAGCTTCCCAAGCTGAGAGGGATGGTGTAAAAGCTTCTCTATGGACACCTCTTCTCTCCTTGACTGTGGTTATCTGTATTTCTCCTTAAATTACAGGACCCATTTTCTCTCTTTTTACCATTTTGTCTCAAGAACAGACCTGAGCAAATTGATCTACCACCCATCAATGTGAGGCTTTTAAGAGGATTGTCTTACTCTTTAGTCTGTTAGCATGAAATTCAAGAAGTTGATGCTGCCAGATTATTCCCGTGGGACTAGTGTTTAGAAGAATATTGAACCCAGCAAATGTTTTTCCTTAAGTAGTGATTACTTTTAACAGTAAAAACAGTGATGGGCACTGACTGTTTAGTAGGGATCAGATTCCTCCTGAGAGCTTTACCAACATTTGTGCAGACAGCACTTATCAGAGATTTAGGGTATGAGCTTGGAATCAGGCAGTGTAGAAAAGCCAAGCTCGGCCATCTATCTTGTATAAGGCAAGGGAATAAATTAATAGAAATAAAAAAAAAACACTTATTCAAACATGGTCACATTGGGAAAAGAAACAGAGTTCCATTGTCCCCAGTAAGACAGTTGTCAGGATCCTGACATGATATTTAGGGTTAATAAAAGACAAGAAACATGCAACATCACATATAAAATTATGCTGGCTTATATTTTGTCAGAACTGCTTTGAATTTTTTTTCCAGGAGAGGAACTCTGTTTGGCTGACACTGGGCTTCAGCTTTTCCTCTTGCAAGTAGAAGAACCCTGGGAGGAATTCCAGTTTCTTAGTGTCTGTTATAATATTCTGATAGCCAAGGGGGAGTGATACAAATGTATTTTTTAGGGAAGCTACACTTCTGCAGAGATGGTTAAACAATCAATAGGGCAACACTTTGACTTAAATATTCTTATTGCTCCCATTTTATGGTTTTTCCTTCTTTCTTTTCTTTTCTGACCTCAGGCTCTCTGTCCCTGGGATTACAGTGAGTCATTCTCCATGTCTTGGTCTTTCTCTTAGTATTCTAGTAATGATAACTACAACACAAAATCACATAGATATTCATGATAATCAATGACCCCAATCAAGTTCATCTCAGTTTATGTCAAGTTACAATCCAAAGTCCCTTCCAGGTCTACACACAACTCCATATGGGGAAGTCAAAATAGTTCTTGCAAGTTTTCCTTCCAGACTTTGGATTTGACAAAGATGGATTTTCTTATTGAGAAAGAGATGAAACATAGTCAAGAAAAGTGAAAAATACCATAAAATTACCACCTGTAATTCTGCTGTATGACTGGGTTTTCATATTTTCTTTGTTTTGTGCATTTGATTATTTGACTATAATGTGAAAGGAGGAATTTCTTTTCTGGTCCAGTCTATTTGGAGTTCTGTAGGCTTCTTGTATGTTCATGGGCATCTCTTTCTTTATGTTAGGAAACTTTTCTTCTATAATTTGGTTGAAAATATTTGCTGGCCCTTTACGTTGGGAATCTTTACTCTCTTCTATACCTATTATCTTTAGTTTTGGTCTTCTCATTGCGTTGTCAATTTCCTTGATGCTTTGGGTTAGGAGTTTTTTGCATTTTGCATTTTCTTTGATTGTTGTGTCAATGTTTTCTATGTTTCCTTCTGTACCTGAGATTCTCTATTCTATCTCTTGTATTCTGTTGGTGAAGCTTGTATCTGACTCCTGACCTCTTTCCAAGGTTTTCTATCTCCAAGGTTGTCTCCCTTTGTGATTTATTTATTGTTTCTATTTCTATTTCCTGGATGCTTTTGTTCATTTCCTTTACCTCTTTGCTGTGTTTTCCTGTAATTCTTTGAGGGCTTTTTGTCTTTCTTCTTTAAGGGCTTCTAGCTATTTACATGTGTTCTTCTGTATTTCTTTAAGGGAGTTATTTATGTCCTTCTTAAAGTCCTCTATCATCATCATGAGGCATGATTTTAAATCAGAATCTTGCTTTTATTGTATGTTGCAGTAACCAGGGCTGGCTGTGGTGGGAGAAATGGGTTCTAATGATGCCAAGTAGCCCTGGTTTTTGTTGCTTATATTCTTGCTCTTGCCTTTTTCTGTGTAGTTATCTCTGGTGTTAGATGTTCTTTCTGTCTCTGGTTGTGTGTGGCTTGTCCCTCCTGGAAGCCTGTGTCAGTACTCCTGGTAGACCAGTTCTCTTAGGGAAGAATTTAGGTTTGGAGAACTGTGATACAGGGTCAGTTCTGGGGTACAGACAGAACCCAGAAGGATCCTGTCCCAAGTTGTTCCTTGGTTTCTGTGTTCTGATTGTTCTGGTAGGGTCCCCCTTGGGCCAGGAATTTGGAGAAAGTGGTGGTCTTACCTGTGCTTGTAGGTGTGTTGGCACTTCTGGGAGACCAGCTCTCTTCTGGCAGTATTTGTGTATGTAGCTCTGTGGCACAGGATCAGTTCTGGGCACAGATGGAAACTGGAAGGCTCCTGTTCCAGGCTGTTCCTCTGTTCCCGTGTCCAGATGGTTCTGAGAGGATTCCCCTGAGCAACAGTGGTGCTTGTTTTACCTATGTTCACAGGCTTGTCTGTACTCCTGGGAGGCTAGCTTTCTCCAGGTGCCATTTGGGTATGGAGTCCTGTGGCACAGGTTTAGCTCTGGGTGCAGAAGGAAACCGGAAGGCCTGAATGGGTTTTGACAAAACCAGACACCAGTGTTCTATGCGCCCCCCTGGGGTACCCCGGGCCAGCAGGGATGGGGGGCGGAGATATCAAATCCTTCTTGGCCGGTTTTGAATGCGAGTGCCTTTTATTTATCTTTCTTTCTTTGAGGGTGGACCACAATAGGCAGGGTAAGACAAAAACATACAAAGTTACATTTAGAGAGGGGAAGAGAACAGCCGTTGTCCTGGATGGATTGTAATTATTTCTAAGTTTAAAGTCTAAATAAGCCCATGCCTAGTTA
>JADRCC010109795.1:0-10504 GCA_019843855.1 Hylomyscus alleni
ACACACACACACACACACACACACACACACACACACCAAGGCTCAGGAACAATTGTGGAAGAGGGAGAGGAAAACTGTGTAAGAGCCAGAAGTCAAGAGTTAGCAAGAGTGAAATAATGTCTTCTGACTATGGCAGGCCCACTGCAATCACTAACACGTTGCAGCTGTGGTTGCCTACAAAAAATTGTCAACAACACCTTGCCAGTTAACACCCTAGCATAGAATGAGAAGGAGTTCATGAGTCCCTCTCCTAAGTGAGGAGCTGGGAAGAGCTGATGGGTTCATGGAGCTGAGACTTTCTATGCTCTTAAAATGAGTCTCCTGACAAGCTAAACCCTCCAGTGGACACCCCCCCCCATACATATATGCATGAGTAGTACTAACTGGACTTGGTGGGTTACAAACAAACCAAACCCAACAACAAAAGGACAACAACAACAACCAAAAGACAAAAACAAAAACAACTTTCCAAAGGACATGAAGTTGGGAGGTGGGAGATAGATCTTGATGTCTTTAAAGAGAGGAGTGCAAGATGAGTATAATCAAAATACATTGTACATGACTAAAAAGTGCTCAAGAAATAATAAAAGTATTCTCAGGCAGGGGATCTAGGCACAGCATATGGTGACATACATAGATAAGTCTGTGACTGCAACCAGCTGTTTAGGTAGGTGACAAAGCCTTTGAAAATAATTACTTCTTGATGGGTGACTCAGTGGACTCTGTTTTGCACAGCATGTAAAAATTTCTCCTGAGGGTGGAAAAGTCAAGGTGCCTATCCTTCCATCCCACCCTGATCCAGCGCAGCTATGAGGTCCAGCAGATCCCTCAGGATTTTAGGTTCCTGGAAGTACATGGACAAAACAAATTTGAGGTGATGGGTTAGAACTCTTTTAAAAAGGACACAAAGTTGGGGGTGGTAGGGAAGTAGGGGTGAATGTAGGAGGAATAAGGGGGAGGAGTGGGAGTAGTTATAAAATTACACTGCATGAAATTCTCAAAGAATTAGCCAAATATTGCTAAAATAAGGAAAAACACGGACCCACCTTTCCCTCCTAATTCCCAGAGACAGCTGCATTATGGCTATTTGCTGTGTGATCTCACAGACAGTTGTGGTCATTTTCTTTTTTGAAAATTTGTTTGTAGAGGAAATGAGCTGGTTCTGAACAGGAGCCCTTATTGGTATAGTGTGAAGGCTTCCTTTCTCCATGTCATGCCACAGCTGGAGTCTCTCTTAGGTTGACTCACCTAGAAACAGACCTTGAGATGAGGAATCCTGTGTACTTACTAAGGATTTATTAAGGAACTGTTCTGGGGGAAACTGATAAGATACTGAGGGAAGCAGGCCAAAGAAGGGTAACAAACGAAACAAAATAAGATCTTTTGTGGTTGTAAACTTTATATTTGGGATCCGTCTCCATCATAGGAGTGTGTTTCTGTTTCTATCACGTAAATAACTCTAATTATGGCTTCCCAGCATTCCATGCTTTGGATGCATCATGGTTAATCATTATTGATGTTCCTAAATAGGGAAATTCCAGGTTTTCATTCCTTGAACCATTTTTTTTTCTTTTATTAGATTTTTCTCTTTTTCCTTAAATCTTTTATCTAAAAATAAACTAAAAAAGAGAAAACTGAAAAAAATGATTGGAAATGTCATGGGTCAAATGGGGGAAACAGTAGGGGAAGCAGGGCTGTAGTTAAGGCTCTAACAGCTCCGAGTAAGTAGTAACTCTGGGGGTAAGTGTGTGGGGCAGCTCCTCAGTCCCTAAGTGGAGTAACGATGCCTTGAAAAGGTGAGGGGAGAGGAGAAGAGGCTGTATTGTTACAGAAAGTAGTGAGCTACAGACTTTTGGGGGGGGTTATTTTTTCAGGATGTCTCTTGGGGCAAATCCTCAAAGGCGATGAAACCTTCCTAGATCCAAGATGATTAGCACATTCCTACTGTTGTGGCAGTAGTTGGGTGCAGACCACACAGTGAACATGGTCCTAGTAGAACTGGTACCTGCATCCTTCTGACCCCAAATGGTCAGATCATGTCAAGGTCATTGATTTGAACAAGGCCACAATGCCAGTGCTAAATCAGCAGCTGATTTCCCCTGTGGGAAATCACTGGAGTGACTTAGAGAGTCCCCCTTAGGACACATCATGCCTTTGGCCAGCATTCTGGATCTAGTTCAACCGGCTTAGGTAGTTTAAGACCTGATTGCAGTAGTGTCACGCTTCACAGAGACATAATTTGCACAAATATGCATCATCGGAAACAGAACACTGAGTGATCAGTTGGTTCTCATAGCTGCCCTGGATCAGGGTGAGAAGGTGAGAGTAGGCACCTTTATGCTTCAACCTGAAGAGGAACTTTTCAGTTCCATAGAAACCAGAGCCTATTTAATCCCCCAGAAAAGAGGTAGCTGGTTTCAAGCACATACCCCAAATAGCTGCTCAAAGTCATAGAATTGTCCACATATATCACCACACTGACTAGATTGTCCAACTCAGCATGTTTTAAAAATAAAATATTTAATTTTTTCCTTAAGGATTTCTGTTAAAAATATATTTTGATCATATTCACCTTCTGCTCCTCCTGACTCCTCTAATATCTACCTCTCGTCCCTCTTTTTAAATCTTCCACTGAGTCCAACTAGTGCTGCCCCTATAAGCATGGGTAGGAGGTTATCTATTGGAGGGTCTGACCTACTGGGGATTACAACCTTAATGAAAAACTGATACTCCCTCTCCCAGGAGCCACCAACCATTTGCAGTCCCTCAGTTAGTGGTAGGAGGCTCCTAAGCCACTCTTATGTTCATACCTTAGCATGTTTTTTATATTTTTGCATATTTATTTTGGATTTTAAAAGATTTATTGTTTTAATTTTATGTGTACAAGCATTTGCTTGCATGTATGTATATGTATCATGTACACGCACTGGTTTTATTTTTCGAGACAGGGTCTTACTTTATAACAGTTGCTAATCTGGAACTCACTGACAAAGTTGGTCTCCAACCCATAACAAATCATCCCATCTGGTCCCTCTCCTTGTGATTGTCTCCTCTAACCAAGTCTCTTCTGGCCTTTGTGCACAGCACCTTGACTTTGCTTTTCTCTTGACAAGCTTGCAGCATGTCACTTGTTCCATGTAGAGCACTGGGTGACTGATCTTAAGGCCCACTTAGATGTGAGTTGCTGCCTCTTCTCTACCATACAGGGGTCTTATCTTCTATGCTAATCTTATACCAGGCCCTTAGAATGTATTGAGTTGGGAAGCTTTACATGTACTAATTATTATTATACTTGTATCAAACTCATTCTTAATCATCATTTCTATTTTTTATTATAATTTATTTTATTTTTTAGTATGTCTGTTTCTGTGTGTGACTGCAGTACCCATAGTGGCCAGAAGAGGGCCTCAGATCATCTGTATCTACAATAACAGGTTATTGTGGGCTATCCAAAGTAGGTGCTAGGAACTAAACTCAAGTCCTGTACATGAGCACCAAATGCTCTTAACTGCTGAACCTTCTCTCCTGTCCCTCATTCTTAGTCCTTTGAAAGATGTTTATTATTAGTTCTTATTTAATATAATCTGGCTTAGAAAATTTCTCATTCTGTATTTGATTAAAGCTCAAATTTGCATGGGCTAGGAAGTGTAAGGAATAAAGATGGCTTCAAGGGAGAGAGGACAGATAAAAATATGAAATGAGACCAAATGCTATACTCTATCAAACTGATCAAAAATATATGAAAACTAAGTGCTGCATTACAGAGTTGCATGCCTCCCCATATACTAACGATGCCTAACAGCAGTTTCTACATTTTATATGTCAAAATTATCAAATGCTCATAGTTATCATTCTAAGTCATAAGAGAATATTATAATTTTGTTCATTTTGAAATAAAAGAATGCTTAAAAGTTTGGTTCAAAAATGTTTGAAATCATAAAAAAAGGTGTAATATTTGTGGAAGCATATTAGTTTATTGGAGCTTTGCTTGTTGTTTTTTTTTCAAGACAGAATTTCTCTGTGTAACCTTGGCTGTTCTGGAACTCAGTCTGTAGACTTGGCTGGCCGCAAACTCAGAGATCTACCTGCCTCTGGCTTCCGAGTGCTGGGATTAAAGGCATGTGTTACCAAATATGATCTACATCCACAGTTCTCTTAAGTTTAAGTGCACTATAAAAGTATTTTAGAAAAAAAAACATGATTTTATTCTCTAAGACTATGACCCAGTGAACAGATGATGAATATAGAACATTAATATGATTTAAATGTTTCTCAGGTGATTCTAATACAGAACTAAGGCCAGAAAGGCCCTTATTTGAGTTAACAGTAATTCTCAAAAAGGGATGATTATATTCTTTGAGAGGACACTTGTAGGTGTTTGCAGACAGTATTTGTTGTCATCACAAGGAGTATGTTTCTGTTAATTACTGAGTGGAATCCAGCAGTGCTGCTAAACATCCTCAAAATAAGGAATGATCGGGACCAAAATGACAATAACTGCTAAGGTGAAAAAACTCCAGCACAGACCAATCTTACCCTTGTCTTCCATGCATGGCCAATCACCAGTCTTACTGGTCCCACTAACTCATCTCCTCTCATACTATATCTAAGTGTTTCCACCATCACAATAACTACTTTAGTTTAGGTTATTAGTCCGACACACTGGAGTCTGAAGGTTTAGTTGGCCTCCTTCCAGTCTTTGTGATAATCATTCCATTTTCTAGTAAGTGGTCTGAGTGGTGATTTCAAGCTCCAAATATTTCCTTGATTCATTACTGAAGCTAAGCAGTGATTTATAGCTGCCATGTGGTTCATAGAGCTTTAAGACAACTCACATGGAGCTGAGGGCCCTGTATTTGTTCCTGATCATCTTTAGAACCATCTATATCAGTTTTGCTTCAGATGTTTAAACCCTAGACACAACTCAACCAATTCTTCTCTTTCCATTTCCTCAACAGTTGCACTCACTGCTTCTTGTAATTCCATTCTCTTTCTGTAGCTTTGTTAATCCTCCTTTCATTCCAGTATTGATCTAGAAGCTACCCTCTCTAGTAACCTTCCTAAACTCCAGGTCCGTGTAGCATAGCCTTTTCATATCTTCTTATGTCAGAAATTGCGCTCCCTTACTTTGATAGCCATAATTCCACCGGGAGAGGAATAATGGGTGCTTGGTGATTGCTGTAACTTCAGAAGCTTACACATGGGCCAGCAGGAAAGATTACCCAGTGGGTAAAGATGCTTGCTGACAAGATTAAAGGCCCGAATTCAGTCCATCGAGACCACATGGTAGAAGAACAAAAAAGTTTCTGCAACCTGATATCTGTCATCTGATTTCCACATATGTGCAACCATGCCAACCCAACAAACACACATACACACACACACACACACACACACACAGAGGGGGGAGGGGGAGAGAGAGAGAATTAAGTGTAATAATAATAAAAAGAACCTTAACAATTTTGGCTTTAAGCTTAGGTTCCAGAAAATATTTGTGTAATAAAGGATGCAAATATACATAGATATATACACATATATATGTACACACATACATCTTGGTTTTCTAACATCATAGAAGTGTGACATGCTACTGTATTAATAGTCATGTTTATTTTTGAGATATAGTCTTTCTGTATAGCCCAGGCTGACTTTGAACAGGGTTTGTATCCCAGGCTGGCTTCAATGTTATGATCATGGCCCAGATTCCAGAGTGGTGGGGTTACAAGTGTGTGCCACTCCATCCAGTACTTTCTTTTGAAGCTACAACAGTCTACTTTCTTATAGCAATATGATGCTATTTATGCAAGTAAACTAAATATAGTTTCTTCCTGAAAACAGCTTCTAATTTTCAGTTGAGGACAAACATCTTTAAGATAGTAAAATTTTTCACCAACAGTGAAATATAATAAAGTTAACCCAAAGAATTCATTGTGAGACTATGAGACTAGTGAAAATAAGCTTGGAATGCTTGCTTCCAAAAAAAAAGGTATAATAAAGATACATTTGTCTGCAGTAATGTTGTTCCACAACTAATGTGTTTAAAGTGCTCATTAAATGTTTGCTATAGGAAACTCAGAATAAAGTATCCTGTGACATTGAAACAACTTCATCTTTTGCACACAGCCTGAGTTTAACCACTTGAGCAGTTTTCTAGGTTTGACATCTTGATGTTGGATTTTGCATTTCAAGGTAAATACATTCATATGAGTATCAGTCCTATTGTGTCGAACACATGCTGTTTTCTTGGAATTATCCATCACTTCTGGCTCTTACAATCTTTCTGGCTCCTCTTCTGCATAGATATATAAGCATTGAGAGGAGAAGTTTGATAAAGACATCCCTTTATAAAAAAAGGACTGGGCGGTCCAAATTTTCTCTCTTTCTGCACATTGTTCAGTTGTGGGCCTCTGCGTTATCATCTACTGCAAGAAGCAGCTTCTCTAATGTGTGGTGGTACATAGCCTGCACAAGACCTCCACAAATTCAAACCAGACAAAATCCCAACACAGAGCTGGGAAAGTATATACAAAGTCCTACCCCACTATCCTAGAAGCTAATGACAGTTGATATCTGCTGAGAAAGGGAAATACCATTTTATTGTAAAGGAATGTCACTAGGTACAGCAGCAACAATCTAGGGCAGGCCTATGCACAGACTCTGACTTTTCTTTTGATTTGTTTTATGGTTAGTTTTGAGAGAGAAATAACATGAGGTAGAGTTGGTAGAAAGGCAAGAAAGATCTAGAGGGAGCTGGGGGAGGGGAACAGATATGATCAAATATATAGTATATAATTTTTAAAAAGAAGTATAAAATGATAAGCATGTTGTGAAAAGGCATTTTGTTTTCTAAGTTACTTATGAGATGTAAGGATCCACTGACAATAAAAATTCAAATTATTTTTGTTGTAGTACAGAGTGAACCCAGTGTCTTGCACATGACAAGCAAGTTCACTACCATTGAGTTATACCTCAGATTCACATTTTAGCTGAAATACCACAGAAAGCATAGATTTCTTTAAGTCCATCCTTGCCTACAACAGTATTTTGGAAAAGTGTTGTCAAAGAAAGCACATTTCTCCCCTAAGCCCCTCTAACTCCAGAACATATATTTAAACCTAGCTTGTGTTTGGCTATATATGATGACATGTATAAGATCATAAAGTAAATTTCAATTAGCTGTCGACAGGGTTAATCACGTGTGTATACATGTGTTTATGCATCTATTTTTTCCTCTGTCTATTTTTCTTGAAGTGATTAATTAGTGCTACAGCTATAAAGCTTCTATTTTCCTTGTCAATGACAATCTCAAGGCCTCTGAGCTGCCTCTCATTTTGACCTTGGTTTAAAAGCACAAAGAACAGCAACCTTGAAACTGGCATCAACAAGATTCATTCTACAGAAACCAGATGCTTTACAATAAAGAGAAAGCTCGCATTAAACTTTAGCGTTTTACAGACACTGCTCTCAGTAGTTTTGTTCTTAAAGACTTTTAAGTGCAAATGTCCTTCATGGCATAAAGGGAAACGCTGTCATACTTCCACTTCACACTGGCCAAAGCAGTCCTTTGGAGACCCGACTGCATTGTTCCCTTTGATGGACACATTGCAGCAGAAGTCCACACAACTCTGGGAGAATAACCCAGCTGATGCCATGCAAGCATTTAGCAGTAAAGCTTTTCCTGAGTGGATCCTGGAAAGCATTTCATTAACATCTGAACGAGGAGGTTATGAAGCTGTACTAGAATCAAACAGTTCCAAAGGAGATGCACACATTATTTTCTACTTGAAGGGAGGTGTTTTCCATGGTGTCTTGCCAGTGTTCATTTGAAGGTGCACTGCCACAGTTGTCCATTGCCCACAGTATTGTTTCAGTCTTCTGAGGTAACAATGCACACATTAACAAGGGGAAGTCATAGGATAGCATGGGATGGAAGGAGTGGGGATGATGGAATGGTAACATTCCCTTAGCTATTTATCTTCTCCACAATTATCTCATGTCCTAAAACTAAATCGCACGTTGTTAAATTGTCATTTGACTGACATTTGAAGATATGCTGTGTATTAAAAAAAAAAAAACTAAGCTAAAATATATGCATACATTAACATCTCTATTCTTTTTTACATTATGCCATTTCCTCATTAGCTACATTATTCTGATTTGAAAATCCACATCAGAAAGAGTCCTGTGCAAAATATAGATAGCATATGTGCAATAAAATTTAAATTGCTAAATATTAATTTGATAGAATGAGAGGAATAGAGAAAGTATTTCTTTTTCCTTCAATCAATGATAAATGAGAAAATTGTGTAACAGCTGTTTCTCTAGGACGAGAGAGAGTCTAGATTCATAGCCTTAGTAAAATTCTTACCATAGCCAATTTAATTTAAGGTACTGATGAAATATCACTGAAGGCCAGGTCTTGGGAAAACATGTGCATAGTAGGTGCTCCTTCCTGAACCAGAGCAGCTATACTTGATGGTTGTGTCTGTCTTTCTTGTCTCATTTCAAAACCTACTTTAGGCTTTTGTGACTTCTGTTTGAAAAATTATATTAGGGGACTGGGGAGATGGTTCAGCGGGTAAGAGCACTGACTGCTCTTCTGAAGGTCCTGAGTTCGGATCCCAGCAACCACATGGTGGCTCACAACCACCCATAATGAGATCTGATGCCCTCTTCTGGTGCGTCTGAAGACAGCTACAGTGTACTTACATATAATAATAAATAAAACTTTTAAAAAATTATATTAGAATGACACGTTGCTTGTAACTTTCATATCTTCAGTGCTCACTCCTTTTTTTATTAGCCATTTAATAAAAATCACATTAATAGGAAAAGTCCTATTGTGGGGCGAGACATGTAAATATAAGCAAAGTGCTGTGACACATGTGAAACTGTCAGAATGACAGCCATTATTCCACATGCTTACTATCTTAGTTGCTTTTCTGTCAGTGTGATTAAAACAGCTTGACCAAGGCAACTTAAAGAAGAAAGAGTTGATTTGGGCTCACAGTTCCAGAGGGCTGAGAGTCATTCAAGGTAAGGAACATGGCAGTGAGCAGTAGGCATGGTGCAGGAGCAGAAGCTGAGACCTCCCATCTTTAAATAGAAGTATGGAGCAGAGACACCCGAAATGGTCTTTAGAATCTTAAAGCCTATCCCTAGTGACATCATTCCTCCAGCAAGGCTGCACCTCCCGAGTCTCCCCAAACAGCACTACCAACTGAGGAGCAAATATTCAAATGCCTAAGTCTATGGGGTGCATCTCAGTCCAACAATCACACCTATTAAAAGCAATTAAAAATTAATAATGAAATCAAAATACTAAAATCACATTTGGATACACAGAAATACAATGTATGATCAGTTTCCACACAATGCGCACACCCCAGATGAATTAATGCATCGGGACATTAAGTTACATGAGGGACTAGAGAGATGGCTCAGAAATCAAGTGCCCTGACTGCTCTTTCCGAGGTCCTAAGTTCAATTCCCAGAAGCCACATGGTGGCTCACGGCCATCTATAATGGGATCTGATGGCCTCCTCTGGTGTGTCTGTGTACTGTGATGCTGTACTCATACATAAAATAATTTTTTTAATTTTTATTTTCATTTTTATTTTTTACTTATTCACTTTACATTTCACCCACTGCCCCCTTTCCAGTCATCCCTCCCACAATCCTTTCCCCATACCCTCTCCCCTTCTCCCTGTGTGGGTAGGGCTCCTAGATATCCCCTCACCCTGGCACTTCAAGTCTCTGTAAGGCTAGGTGCTTCCTCTCCCACTGAGGCCAGACAAGGCAGCCCAGCTACAATATATCCCACATATTGGCAACAGGTTTTGGTATAGCCCTAGCTCTAGTTGTTCAGAACCTACATGAAGAGCAATCTGCACATCTGCTGCATACTTTTATGTAGCAGAGAGGCCTAGAGGTTCAGCCAGTGTATGTTCTTTGGTTGGTGGTTAAGACTCTGAGAGCAGCCACAAGGATCCAGGTTATTTGACTCTGTTGGCTTTTCTGTGGAGTTCCTATCCTCTTTAGGGACCTCCATCCTTCCCCAAACTATTCCATAAGAGTCTAAAAGTTTTATCCAGTGTTTGACTTTGGGTGTCTGCATCTGTCTGAGTAGGCTGCTGGGTTGAGCCTCTCAGAGGACAGCCATTCTAGCTAGACTCCTGCCTGCAAGCATAACAAAGTATCATTAATAATGTTGTGGATTGGTGCTTGCCCATGGGATAGTTCTCTAGTTGAACCAGTTATTGGTTAGATTTTTCCCTTGTTTTTGCTCCATCACCAATCATAAAATCTTTTTAGAAAGTTAGAAGAAGTTACAAGAGTGTGAAAAAAATAGTTCCAAAGTAAATTCCTATGGGATTTCAGAGGAAGAAAGTATGAAGTTGGAATGAGACTTGTAAAGAAAAACAGAAGTAGGAGTGTTGCCTTTTTTTGTTTTGTTATATAAAAAAATGTAATAAAGTCCCTGGTTCTGCTTTGACTTCCAGCT
>JADRCC010109877.1:0-14396 GCA_019843855.1 Hylomyscus alleni
TATATATATATATATATTTGTTCAACACACCCACTCACATACCCACACACCCATGTACCTACATACCCCACAGGAGTGAGAGAGAGCAAGAGAGAAAAAGTAACCAGGAAGGAGAGGGAGAAAGGTACAGGGAGAATGAAAGAGAGGGAGGGAGGAAGGAAGGGAGGGAGAAAAGACTGAGAGAGAAACCATTCTACCAACAAACCACTTTTCACAGTAACTTAAATCAAACAAATATACTAGATGGAATTCAGATATGCTCTTATAGAGTGTACTAGTCCAGAAAATATTTTCTCTAAGAAATTGTACTTCCAACTTGCAAAATCCATTCTTATTAAAAGGTCACTTATACATGTATTACAATTCGATCAAGATCTGTAAAGAGAAGCATGATATTTTGCAGTCATTATCTCACTGAAAACCCCTTAACCCTGAGTGTATTTCCTGTTTGACATGGGAGCATAGAATTTCTCCAAATTGTCACCTCTTGCTTTTGTCAGTGGGGAAGGGAAAGAAGTGCCACTGGTAGTTTGACAAAGACATTGAGAGTTTCCTCAAAGTCCAATCTTTGCTTAGACTCTTGTGATTGTGAATGAAAGGATACTTAATTAGATGATGCTTGAATAAGATAATGAAAATTTGTGAGCCTGTGTTGAACCATCCAAGTCATGTTAACCTATATTCTGAACTAGACCTTCAATTTCATCTCATACCTAAGCTTGGAAATTGTCTGCTGTTTTAAGTTAGAGAAATTTGGAAGATTTGGAGCAAATGATAATTGTCCCACCAGATGACTAAGGCATGCCATAAATTTTAATGAAAACTAACTAGAGGACAAATAGTTTCTCCTCATTAGCATTTATGACTCAAATTATAGAATTTTAAAGGTAAAGTCATGGTGATTAATCATAATAGGGGCATTTGATGTAATAACAGTAATATACCATTGCGTCAAAATAAAAATATAGCTAATGTTATTAATATTGTGAACAAAATTTAGAAGAAATGCATAAATATTATATCCAGGTATATGCTTTATTAATGTTTTCCCAATAAATTGTCTGAATTGTATCAAAATTACTTTATTTATAAGTTTGAGTATCTGTGTGTCTAGAAAACTTTATATATAATTTATCATCAGTATAACATTTTTTACACATTCCCCAATCTTACACAATATTAAAATATTTCCAAGTTAACTGGAAATATTATTATATTTCCAGTTTACTATTTCACTATTTATTTAATGATTATCATTTCTGAAACACAATCTCATGTAACCAAGATTATACTTAAACTTACTATGTAGCTGAAGCTGGGTCTAAACTGGTCTTCCTGTCTATCTACTCCTTGATAGCTATGACTAAGGGAGTATACCACTATATATTTAATGCTTAAACAATATAAAATCCTACTTAAATTCTCCAAAGTATATTTACATATTAGGGGATTTTTTTTCTTAAAATTTTAAGCTGTAAATAAAGTATCAATGTTTCTAGCTATGCAAAATTAACTGTTCGCTACTTGGAGGGTTGTTTTTTACCATCTTTGAGCTAACCCATATATACGTAGTGATTGGATTTTAGTTCTTTGACAAATATTTACGTATTTACCCAAAAGAAGCATACTATCAATGCTTAGTTTGATGTAAATAGTGATGCTGTTATTAGAACCAAAAATAAACATGGAACTGAATTCATGGAACAGTATGATTTAGGAAGTCCTCATCTGGCTCAGTGTCCTTGGAACAAGCAGAAAGGCAATCTTATGTACTCGTGTACGTGACTTTAATAATATTTTGGCTTGAAAGGAGAAAACATTCCTTTTTCCTTTTGAGTAATGTGATCAGTAGCAATTCTATACTTCAGATATCTAAGATGGAAACCTGGGTTTTATGTACTGTAATAGAAAAAGCTGAGAGAATCTATCTAATGCTTTCAAACAGACAATCCACAGATAATCACAGTTCACTGCCAGAAATATTGCTTTAACCCACATTTCCTATATAATAAGCCAGGATTGTTGAAAGGGATCCTGTAGACCAAGCAGGTCTACGGTGATTGTGGCCAGATACAGGAAGGGAGGTGTCCAAGACTATTGCTAAAAAAATATAAAGCATTGGTCTGGGAACAATATTAAATGATTTAAATAAGGTATTTGTCAATGAAGTTTGGCTATACAGTTATATATTTCTTAACCAGAGAGAGAAAATTTAAGAGGTATAGATGAACTACAACAAGGAAATAAGTGAATGAATAAAAATATCTGAGGTACCAAACATTAAGGAAACCCAATGTACAATGAAAATGGTCATATCAAACTTAATAAGTGTCATGTTTTAGGAAAACTTAAATGTACTGAGAGTTCACTCTGACTGTTTGAATGTGTACAAAATGTATATGCTTTGTATGCTCAACTTCATTTTTACACTAGGATTACATTTATGTATATGTGAGAATATTTGTTTTTTGTCATAATACAAGCACTTCAATCATCTGATTTATTTTTAGAACCCTCTGGACATTGTAATTTGAAAATTTTTCTTGTCCTTATTCAAAATGATCGATTTTTTTCTTTTATTGTGTTAATTCTGCTGAAAACACAGTAAGACATAGTGTTCATTTTTGTTGCCACATCTTAATTTACATCTTTTTAAAATCTTTGTATTATGTTATATTGCCCATTTCTATGATGAACATATTTCTGTTTGAGCTTCTGGAATATGGGTCAGGATTATTTTAAAATTAGAATTCTCTTTTGCTATATCTATCATCTCTAGTACAGGATACTCATGAAAACCAAAGGCAAAGGAGTGTTTCTTGTAAATATCCAGAAATAAAAAACATATTGGTAGCAAATCAAAGGTGGAAGATTTGGAAGCAGAGAAGAAAGGTTGCAATCTTTGGTCAGAGGTCAAAGGGCTGGTTACCTGGGTACTTCTAGATGATCCTGAATTAGTAAGATCTTGGTACCTGGGATCTTCCAGATATTTGTAATACAACAAAAAGCACATGTTGGAACTTGTCACACTTATACAATGGGACTGAACTCGATTCGTGTAAAATACAAAATTATGAGAATACCACAGTGTTTTTTAGTACCTCACAGTGGCAATTGTCTTTTCAAAGGAAAACTATTCAGGCAGCCTTGCTACAAGAATTTATTTTTTTCTTATATCTGTGATTATTTTGTATGTTCTCATATTATTCATCATGTTGCATCCAGTTGCCTCTGTTGACCAGGTTCTCGAGATTAAGTGTGTACCATACCAGTGGCGCATATATATGCTTATCATGGTTCTTATCAATGCCTTCGTGTCTCTCATGGTGGAGAGCTTCTTCCTTGACACAGTCCTTTGGAAAGTTGTGTTCAATCAAGACAAACAAGGAGAATGTCGTTTCAGCACCACACAGCCACCACAAGAGTGAGTGGATCGATGGGGAAAATGTTACTTGTCCTGGGCCCTGAGCTGTAGAAAGAAGAGTCCAAAAGCAAAGTGCGTGTACCTAGCACAGGAGCTCCAGTTCGATCCTGAGTGGCTACCTAAGCCTCAGACAACGACGGAAGCCAAAGCTGTAGTAAAGGAGAATGGATCATGTCAGATTATCACCATAGCATAGCAAAGACTGCTCTGCAGTGCCAGTAGCAGTATTCAGCAAGATGCGCTGTTGAGCTTTTCTGACCCTGTGTCAGAATGGCACTAGTTCAGTTTATATCCCTCTCATAATACAGCAGTATTAAACAGAAAACAGAAAACAATAAAATGCCCTCCCCCCAAATCTTCCCAGGTACCCAGCTCTGGAAGTCCCTCATCCATACCATTCTGATTTCTGATATTACAGAGCAGGGAAACTGTGACTCAGCACTAGAGGGAAGGGGCCATTTTTACTCCACTGGCCCTGGACAATTTGATGGTGCTTATTCCTCAGTGCACCTATCTCTCTTAGAAATACTCTCATTCATGCACTGAGAAATAACATTTTTTGGGTGGGCAGTTGTGTTTGGTACTACGCTAGATGTCTGAGTTATAAATCTCTGGTTTCTGGCCATCCCTGCAGCATGAGCTTCCTTTAGTGGTGTGGGACTCAAGTCAAACCAAACATGGGTTGGACAAGTTCCGCAGCACCATTGCCTCAGCACACCCTGCAGTAAGGGTAGAGGGTTTTGTGCCTGGGCTGCTCTCCAGTTGCCTCTTTCTGTATTGGCAGAGTATCTTCTCTCACCAAGGATACTAGAATGTAGAGGTGAAGGCTCTGGGCCCACACCGGCTAGACCTATGTTTAATGAGCTGTTGGATGTTGTTCTCCGCAACACAGCTCTACTGTCATTTTCAGAGTGTCACTTTCTGTCCTAGCATCAGCCTAGGTTGTTTAGGGATGTCCAGTGGACCCCCTCAGCCAATAACTCAAAGGAATATTACCCAGTCCCATCCCTGAAGGCTTTGCCTGGCTACCAAAGATCAACTGTTCAGACTCAGTATTCTCCATTACTAGTTGTCCTCAATACTGTCACCCTCATAGATTTCTAAGAAATTTCGGGGTTTCCACACCATCCCCAAATGCTCCTCAATTCCAGCTGTCTGACCCTGCACGCTCTCCCTCTGTCTTCCAACCCGATCCTTTCTTAGTCAATTTCTATTTGTCCTAAGGGATCCTTCAAATTTCATACCTTTTCAAGAATAAAAGAGTCCATTAATCCAAGCCTATTTAACATCCAAAATTAATCATCAAGTGTAGAGTAATACTAAGGTTGTGGGACCTGCAATAGAAAATATGTTCACTGAAACATACTAATTTACCATCCAGATATAATATAATATAATATAATATAATATAATATAATATAAATGAATATGATAGAATGCTTCTCTAAACACTCACAAGGATTTTTTTTACTGTATATTCACAGCAGACAGGCATTCCCCTATGAACAGGTGAAAAGAAAGAGAATACAACATGCATTAGCCTGTTAAATGCATTGAAACCATTAAATGCATTGTTGCAAGAGTAATCAATGATAAAAATGCAGAGAACATTGAAAGTCAAAATTAATAAGATTGTGAATAAGTCTTTTACTTGGTTCATGCTGTCTTTGATCATGCTGGTTATGTCAGACAGGATCTGATACTGAAGATTTATGCCATTTTAAATTCTAACTAATTAGAGACTACTGAAGGGCTTATTAACATTTTAAATACAGTCTAATGTTTTTATGTTCTTCCTTACAATGCATCTGTTTTGAAAAAATTATGAATTGACTATTTTCCCAATGAACTTGAAACAATATGTTGTATGAAAATCTATTGGAAATAGGCATATATAGGAATAAATTCTTCTTAACCTACTTTAATAAGGATTCAGCCTCCCCTGTAGGCCACTATCCACTAGAGAAGGTGGGAAATAAAGGTTATTAGATATGGGGTAAGTAGACCTGCTTTAAGATAGTTCTTTGGGGACAAGTCCAGCCTTCATTGTCAGGATATCAACAGTCCAGTCCTCTAGCAGAGCGTCAGCATGAATCAGCAGTAGCTATCCAATCCATGCAGCAATCACCACTTATGAATCACCAGCTACAGTCCAGTCCACTCGGTAGGCACTACACATGTCTCAACATCTGCAGTTTAATCCAGAAGAAACCGTGAGGCTCACCAACAGGCCCAGCTCCTCAGAAGCAGCAAAAAGCCACAGGAATCTCAGGAGACGCTGTTTGGCAAGTTTCTCTCCATCAAGTCATCATCACAAAAGTTCAACAAAGCAATGTAAGGCAAATGAACACAAAGCATATCATCCGTGAAGAACAGCAAGATGGAGCAATGTGAACCAACGCTCGAGCTCCCACTTCTAAACATCGTGTCCTTTCACCTGTGTCTGCTTCAGAAAAACGTTCTTTCATGTGTCTGCTTTAACAAAATATCCTTTCACATGTAATCCCCACGAAAACATCATTCAATAATACTTACTTTCCAAAGAAACCAGAAGTTTCCACTTCAGCTGTATCTATGAACTTAAACTTTGTTAATGTGCTTCTCTCTTCTGCTAATACAAAGACAAAATGTATTTAATAGTATACAGAAAGTGTTAACATTTATTCTGGAAAAAATCAAAGGAGTCAAAAGTACAGATAAGGCCAGGACTGCATACGTGGTAGTCAATAAAGTTTGAAAACTATAAAATACACCTTAAGTACAATCAAGAACTTCTTTCTTTCTCTTTCTTTTTTCTTTCTTCCTTCCTTCCTTCCTTCCTTCCTTCCTTCCTTCCTTCTTTCCTTTCCTCCCTCCCTCCCTTCCTCCTTTCTTTCTTTCTCTTTCTTTCTTTCTTTCTTTCTTTCTTTCTTTCTTTCTTTCTTTCTTTCTTTCTTTCTTTCTTTTTCCTTCCTTCCTTTCTTTCTTCCTTCATTCCTTCCTTCCTTTCTTCCTTTCTTCCTTCTTGATTGCATATTTTGTTGGTTTACTTCAGAAAACATCTGATGTAGCCCAGGTTGGCCATCACCTCTCTATTCATCCTAGAAAGACTCTGAAATGTTTCCATGCCTATTTCTATCTCCCAGAAGTATGGACTTTCAACACTCTCAATTAAGTTATTATTTCTATGTGGGTCTGCATGTATGTGTATTGAATTTAAAATAATATGTAAGATTAGTAAAAAGTACTTTTTACAGACAAAGGAACTCATATGATAACATAAAAATAGGGAGAGGGGAAATGCACACTACTCTAAGGAATCAAAGCTAGTTTTAACATTTTCTTCATTCATTTTCACTGAAATATCATTACTATTGAACACTTTAAATATGTTAATCTAAAGGATAAAAGATAATGCTTTACTTTCAGTCTCACCTAATTCATCTTTCTTGGTGGTATTAAGTGCTTGTTATGGTTAATTTTCCTTTTCAACTTGCCTGGATTTACAATCATATACATTTAGAATGATTGAAAAACATGCCTTTAAGAATATCCATGAATGTGTTTCCAGAAAAGTTTAAATGAATTGAGAAAGAACTTACCCAAATTGGGAGACTGGACTGTATAAAAGTCAGAAAGTGGTCATAGAATCAGAATCTCTCTGTGTGTCTGTCTCTGTGTTTCTCTCTCTCTGACTCTGTCTCTGTCTTTCTTTGTCTGCCTCTGTCTCTCCACCTGTCTATGTCTTTCTCTATTTCTGTTTCTCCCTGTCTGTCTGTCTCTCCATCTCTGTCTCTGACTCTTTCACTATTTGTCTGTCTCTGTCTCTTTGTCTCTCTCTCTGCTTCCTTACTATGTAAGTGATGTTACTAGGTGCTCTCTGATCATACTGCTAAGCCTTTTCACATTATCTCCAACTATATCCTCAAAGTTAGTACAAATAAACCCTTCCTTCCTTAAGCTGTATTGTCACAACATTGAAAATTTTAACTAAAACAATATTCCTATGGATTATAATAAAATAGTATGTGGGAGGAAAAAACTGAAAATTAAGTTCATTTTAATTATTATATTTTTTTATAATCATTACGTCTTTTTGGGACAACATCTCAGAATGTATGCCATGCTGGTCTTGGAATCTATGTCTCCCTGCTTCTATTTATTCAGTGCTAGGATTATGGACATGTAGCACTATGCCTGGTTTCTAGTATATTTTATAATAATTAATACTTTAATGTAAGTCAATTCTGAGTTTAAAATGTTAACAAAGATTAATGCAATCACAAATTAGCTAGATTTAAACCACAGTGAATAATTGCATAAGATAGTTACTGGGATGTGTAACTAAAAAACTCAGCATCTGTAGATTTTTATTATCAGACAAAATACAAGGATATAATTATCAGCAATATTTATGTATTTATAATGAATAAAATATTAATAAAATGTTAACCTATATCTTTGCTTAACAATGATCTCCAATTGCTATGCAATTGGTGTGCCATTTAATAAATACATAAACCTAATTTTTTACAATTAATAATTAGTAAATACATTTACCACTTTGAACTTATTAGTTCAAATTCTTTGAAATTTTTAAAAAGAACTTTCAAAGAGCTAAAGCATTCCAGTTTTTTGATGAAAAGTATCCTTTTGGAATATTGACAACATTGTGAAACATTATAGTGTCCATAATTACTAGGAGAACATACAACACTTTGATAAAATAAATTTAATTCAATGTGAACTGGTATAATGAAGTGGCTGTCTACTTCAGAAGATACCTCAGCACACATTGTATTTTTGGTTCTTCTACATGGCAGACACTACGTTAAACAGCACAGAACTACCGATAAGACAGGTTCTTCCTGTCTGCCTGACACTTTCCTGGAAACTACAGAGTAACTTTAACAGAATCTGCAGCAAAGGCTCCTGTTCCTAGAACCAGAAGGAAAAATGCTCAGTTTACTTCCCCAGGCTCATTATGTCCCACTCAGCTTCTTGCTCTGTTAGTCCTACAGTTTCTATACTAATTTCAATTTAAGAATTTCTATATGAATTAGCCTTCATTGGTCTATGTTGTTTTTACATATGTCTTTAACGTTATTCTTACTATTAAGAACATTATTCTTACTATTAAGAATTCTTGCAATCTTCTTTTCATTTCCTTACATTATGATGTAAACATCTGTTTTATTATTCAAATCTAATAACTAAGTCTTGGTCAATAACATAATTGTAATTTGGTATATATACTCACCTATATTCTCTTCAAATAAACAATGGGTAATAAAAGGATTTCCTTCTCAACCCCTCAGAAGACAAAGAAGCTGGCCTTGTATGTTCCCCAGAGAAGAAATTTAATCACCATTTTAAAATTGTCCACTATCTGACAGTATGATCTAAAGACCATGTCTTGCAGAGAAAACAAGGTGTTTTCAACAGAATATTAAAGGAAGCACAGAGGGATGAGCCGATGAAAGGGACAGGGAGAAAGAGTGAGAGTAGAGAGAGCGGCAGAAAGAGATGGAGACAGTCAAAGAGAGTCATACAGAGAGACACACAGAGAGAAGAGAGAACACAGAGAGACAGCCTTGTTTTAGATAAGTATGTCCTTTTACTGAGGACAAATCAGTTAGCTACAAATGTTAGGACTATTAGTTATCTTCTGGGCAAAAGTTGACTTAACAATGTTCCTCTTTCACTCTCCATTAATTGTGTGCTTTATTATCTCCTTTTAAATTTTCATGGTTATTATGGAGCAGAACATGATTTGAGTGTACTAGAAATTCCTCTACAAAGAGCTTCCAGTAGAGACAATGAAGTGTTACTCCCACAATCACTTAAATAAGTGATGCAACAATTTGTCGTGAGTGAATGGATGTATCAGATGATGATAGACATAGTTTTAATAATAATCTTGAATGTACATTTATAGTCATGGTTGAAACTAAAAAAAATGAATGACTGAAGTTTGGCATGTTGCCACTGTCTTAAATTGAGATAGAAGTACCTAGTCAACCTATGTCCACATGTCAGTATATTTATAACAGGCAAGAGTTAAGATTCTGAACTCAAAAGACCATTAAGGAAGTGACATTGGCTCATTTACTTGGTTCCGAACATTTTAATTAGAGGCTTTTTTTTTATGATGCATTACATTCTAGTGAAGAACTGAGTTGTATTATTGGTGGGAGAATGAATGGAATAAATTATTCTTTGAAAGAAACAACACATATAAAAACACAGAAAAATTCAAATTAATAATTAAAAAGTCAGAAAATATTTTCTCAAAAGACAGTACCCTGGTGAGATGTTTCTTTACAAAACTATGTCTGTTAAATTGCACAGATTAGTTATAACATGTTAAACATCTAGAAGTATTTTTCTCCAAGATATCACATGAGTCTAGGGGAGCCAAACTTCTTCAAAAAACCTCACTAATTAGAGGTATTTTTAGGTTTTATTTATTTTTATGTAAAGATAATTTTTAAGAAGAATAATTGTTCCCTCTGGGGTTTATAATACCCCATATTTGTTTTAGAAATTATTTAAACTCAATTAGTATCTTCTATCCTGCCTTTAATCATTCAGTTTCTGGATATAAGACATACAACTTTTATATTTATAATAAGATTTATTCAGCACTAGATCTGAGCAGATATCTACCCTCTGTGTTATTAGAATCTATTTCTCCATCATTATTTCCATTTTATAATTTGCCATGTTCCACTTGGGCAGCTCTTAACTCCAACTAGCAAGCCCTAATTGCCAGGTTTTTATGACTCAAGGTAATATTTGTCAACTTGACTATATCTGGAATGAACTACAATCCTGAATTGGAGGGCACACCTTTGATCCAGATCTTGAGGTTAGAAGACACAAATTTCTAACCTGGATCTTGGCATGGAGATCCTGAGGCATAGTGGCCATGAAAAGCTTAGGCCCAGGCAAGGTAGTTCACACCTTCCATTCCAGTAGACTGAAGCAAGAAGATCTCTGAGTTCAAGGTTAGCTGGGACAAGCAAGTCCCAGATCTAGGTGTGATGGTATACACTTTTAATCTGGGCCATACCTTCTGCTGGAGGCCTACATAAGGACATTGGAAGAAGGAAGGCTCTCTTCTTCGACTGCTTGCACTTACATCCCAGTATATTTATTAGAACCTACTTCTACAGAAGACCAACTGAAACAACCAGCATAGTGGCAGAGAGGAAATAGAGACCCTGACTAATAAACTCACCAACCCCATTTCAGTTTCCTCTTCTCTCCATCTTCTCCCTTCTTATGATCTTCCCTGACCTCAAGTCTGGGAACCCAAGAAGTCTGCCTACTATTGGCTGTATGCAGCTCTGTTCACAAATCAGAGATAACTTGGGGATTAAAGTTATAGAGTCACTTGTGTATGTCATGTGAATATATGCAAACTCTCTTGTCCCAAGGGACAAACAGGCCTTGGGGACCAGTATTTAGTATCGTAACATAAGCAAAGGACTAATCCTAACAGTTCCCATTTTTATCTAATTAAAAAGGCTCTAAATATTATAATAACAAACAACATATAATAGAAACAATTATTAAACAATTAAGAAAGTTATTAGATATGAGTTACATTCAAAAAGTACAGTTTGTTTATATTTGTCAACTTATGTATCTTATCATCTATCCTATCTTATGAATTTACAATTCTGAATCATAATCAGTTCTATTTTTATTCATATGATTATTAAAAACATCTTTTCAGATGTAGAACATATTTTTAAATACTAAATAACTTAAGTTTAATTGTGAGATTATAACTATCATGTCTTTAACCACAACATATACCTGAGAAGGAATAAGTATTACTTTAGTATACAGGAAGTGTAGTAACATAGCTTCAAAAAATTAAAGAAAGGACAAAGACACTCTGATTGATTGCTTGGACAGTTCCCAATATTCTTTATAATGTTGGAGTATATATCTTCAGGGTTCTGGCCCAGAACATCTGGCAGAACTTAAGCAGGAATTATGAAGAACTAGCTTACCCTGTCTTGGCAGAGCTTAACACCATCCATTTTGCCCTTTCAGACAGCACTCTGTCTGTAGATGAATTTAGGGCATTCATTGCTTAGTGGCTAGCTTGTCATTATTGAAGTAACTCCACATGAAGTTATTGATGCTCGTCATCTTCTTTGGAGTAGGATAATGACACTGATAGGAACAGACATGTCTCATAGTCAAAACCTCTTTCAATAAAGAAATAACTTTAGATGCCATATTCTGTGGATCTATGATACTTTTGACAATCACAGCATGTCAGAACAAGCAAACATTGCCAGTCTCTATCTACATATTGTCTGTTAAAGCCAGAATGTATATTTCAGTGGTGGTATAGATTGATTAATATCTGACATGATCATGAGTATGACTGTCTATTAACTTGCATTACTTAATTATCTTACTTTGTAATAGCAGCTATTCCACACTCTGATTGATTTTCCCTATTGTTTCTCCATATTAACCTAAAAGTCACAATTTCAAGACATTAACAGACAAACATCAAACTCCAAACTTCTCCATGGCACATACTAGAATTCAAAGACAGAACCACCACAAATTCTCACAGAAAAGGTTAGAATAAACAAGACATAATCATAGCATAGTAAATATAATATATATATATATACATATATATACATATATACACATATACATACATATATATATACATATATACACATATACATACATATATATATATATATATCTTGATGTGGATACATGAGAAGTTTAGAGCACCATCTAATCTTCACTGGGATATCACAATCCCTTCCAAGAGAAACTGACACCTGAAATAAACTGAGTCATTCTACATCCATCAACATTGTCTGTGCTTCAATTATTAAATAGTCCATTGTGATGGGGTGCTATGACAGGACAGGAACTATAAATGACTGCTTTAATTCTCCAGGAACAGATTTTTGAGGTCTTCATGTAATGCCTAGGTAGAACTAGTGATGATATATTTGTGAATTTATATTTGTTTGGAGGTTCACTGAGAAAATATGACAAATAACTTTCAAATAATAAATTAGGACATTTAATTTAATATCCTTAAATTATATAGAGAGAAATATTTTTAAAAATAATAGATTACTAGTACCCTCAGAGCTCCCAGGGACTAAACTCCAACCAAAGAGTACACATGGGGGGAATTCATGGCTCCAGCAGCATGAGTATAGCAGAGGATGGCCAAGTCGGTCATCAATGGGAGAAGAGGCCCTTGGTCCTGTGAAGGTTCTATGCCCCAGTGTAGGGGAATGCCAGGGCCAGGAAGTGGGAGAGGGTGGGGTGGTGAGCAGGGGGAGGGGGGAGGGAACAGTGGAGTATTTTAGTTTTTGTTTTTTTTTTTTAATTTTTATTTTTTTTCTTATTTTATTTTGTTTTTCTTTTTTTCTTTTGGAGGGGAACCTGGGAAAGGAGATACTGTAAATAAAGAAAATAACGAATAAAAAATAATAAAATAATAGTTTACAAAATAAATTGGTGTTATCAGCCTTAATTGTTATCTTAACCCAGCCTAGAATCACCTAACTGTAGGTTGCACTGGAAGATTGTCAATACTAGGCTCTGCTCTTGGCATTTCTGTATGGGACTAATTAAGGTAAATGATATGTAGGAAGACACATTCTAGTGTGGTTTGTGACACTTCCTAAAACACGGTTGTCCTTAACTACATGCTTAAAAAAAATTGGGCTAAGCACAAGTAAGGAATAAAAGCATGCATACATTTCTTTCTCTTTCCAATCTTGCCTTGTGATGGAAACAGCTATATCCCACTCTGATACTATGATGTCCCTGTAATGATGGATAATCATCTGGAATTGGAAGTTGAAATAACCCTTTTATTTCCTAAGTTGCTTTTTGTCTGGGCAGTTTTTTACAGCCATAGGAATGAAACGGACGCTAGGACATTCTAATCTTTTCTTCTGACTTGAGAGATTGCAGACACTTATTTGTGCATCTCATCGACATTTGCTTTCATGCCGCAGCGCCTGACAAGTCCCTGGCTTCTTTTGCTTTTACTATGAGTGGCCACATGCCACAAATATAAGGCATTATCATGTTCTCTTGGCTCCAGTTTTATTATCTAAGTCTGTCAGATCAATATTTATAGAGAACAGAGTTACTTTGCTCTTAACTTCATATTTTCCTGGGTTTTTATAGGCTGCTATTTGCTAAGTACTATAAAAATATGCTGACCACCTGGAGCTAGACCCTTCAACATCTGAAGAATATGTTTCATTTAAATTAATTGAGCTATGGGCTTAGTTCTTTCAAAACAACTACTTTGAAAGGTAATTAAATAGAAATGAATCTTGTAACAGTAGGGTGGAACCACATGGGGGAAGAGTCATAAATATGAAGTGATGCACACTGCATTGAAGACTTTTAAATTTAAATGTTGATCAACAGGACTAGAAAATAAATATATTTAATTCATTTTTTTTTTATTCTAACCAGTTAACAAGGCACTGTGAATGAAGGTAGTTGTCAGGGTTAGCTGCCAGGGGCATGAGTGTTTTTGTTTTATTTTTTAGGGGAATGTAAAATATTTTAAGTTTATGGCCTCCTTTCCCCTCCCTTTAAAGGATCTAATTGCGGTGGTTAAATACAGCTAACTAACCAGTTTTTTAGAATATGCTCTCTAGCCAAGTCGAAGTTTAGATGCCATAGATAGACAAGCTTGATTGTCTAAACCAAAATGGGAACATTAAATAAACCTCACAGTCCTCATTAATAACATTGTGACTTTGCTGTCAAGTGTAGATCCCCATCCCCAGCCCCAAAAGACAAGGAAAAAGCTTGTAATCATTTTGTATAGCTTGTCTGGAAACTTCTGTAAATCTTATGTTTTAGTAAAATATGTTTTTTTGTTTTTGTTTTTGTTTTGTTTTTTTTTGTTTGTTTTTTTTGTTTTTTTTTTTTTGTTTTTTTTTTTTTTTTTTTT
>JADRCC010109904.1:0-10649 GCA_019843855.1 Hylomyscus alleni
GGGGGGGGGGGAGAGTGTCTCACTATGTAGCCTTTGCTGACCTGAAATTTAAGACAAAGACCAGGATGGCCTTGAACTTGAGACCTGAGATTTAAAAAGTATACCACCACACCCAGCTTTAGAGAACGTATAAAAACATTATTTTTTTTTTAAATACTGCCTTTTTCCAGTTTGTACTTAGTGTAATATTCAAACACTTTGTTGTTCTGAGAATGGACCCCAGGGCTTCAAGCATGCTAGGCGAGTACTCTACCATTGAACTACATACCTGCCTCATGTTAACACACTTATACACACACAACACACACACACACACACACACACACACTCATTCAGCATGATGCAATTCAGTTCTTCACTGCCATGTACAGTATTGTAAAATAATACCCATTTACCAGATGGACCCTCAGAAGCAGAAGGGGAGGGCGGAAGATACACAAGGTGCTAAGCCATATGAAAAACTTCTTTTAATCCTGCCAGCTCTCACTGTGACATTTGGTGATAGTGTCAACAGTGGAACTTCCAGGCAGTTTCTGAAAAGTCTAAGCCGTGCATCCTGTCACCCACCCTGCAATGGGCTCAGTCACCCTGGGCTTGTGTGCCTCCTTCACCTTCGGACTCTGCCCTGGAGTAATATCTACTCCACTTGAACATCAAAGGTGGAGATGGGTAGAAGGAGAGACCTGTGGGCAATCAATACCTAGAAGGTCAAAAGGCAGGATAGTAGGTGTGTCACAGAGGGGCTAGTCCCAGCTTGCTCATTGTGGGGTATAGCCATGGTGAAGGTGATCAGGTCAGAGAAGGCTGGCAGCCCGTGGTGAGGACAAGCTGGCAGGTGCATTCCTGTTCTTTCACTTTCAAATACCTCTGAGTCATTCCCACTGCCCCTGCTCAGTCCCACAGCAACTCTCTCCTCTCTGCCATGTCCCGGTGCCATGCGTGTCTGGGCAAAGTCCTTGGCAACAGCCTCACTCTGGGAGGGAGTCTGATGCTGGTGTGGCCTAATGGGGTTAGAGCACCCAGGACTTTCCCCCTTTCCTATTCTACTAACCACGGTGTTTTGGAAACTGCAGCTATCAACAAAGGAGTTTCCTCTTAGGTTGTGGCTTCTTTGGGGGGCGGCAAATGTTGATAGGTAGAAAGAATGTCAATAATAGTAAGAATAGAGCCAGGCATAGTGCCTCATGCTTCTAATCCCAGCAGTAGGGAGGTGGGCGAAAGAAGACGAGGAAGTCACTTTGGCTACAAGAGACCTTATCACAAAACAAAAATCCCGCAAACACCAAACAGGAAAGCTAACAACTTCTATTTTTATTTGTGCGTGTGTCGCAGGTGAACAAAACTGGAGTCGTTCAGTAGGGTAGTTTCCTTTTGTGAAGAGAGTGAATGCATCAGAACCCAAACCCAGCTAGTGAGCCCAGTCAGGCAAGACGGCCTCCGTCTTTTATTTTTGATGGAAGTGGTAAGGGCCAATCATCCCACTGGTGAAAATTCTACAGTCTGATGAGATTGGCTAATCGGACAGGGGGAGGGGGAGGTCAGAAACTATGGGCACTTGTTAGTAGGGCTTACTCTCTTTAGTAGGAAAAAAGAACCCCTACATTTCTCAATGTATGTATGTGTGTCTGGGTGAATGTATGGCACATTGTGTGGGTGCTATCAGAAGCCAGAGGAGGGCTTTTGATCCCTTGGGGCTGGAGTTAGTTGTTGCAGGCTGTGGGCTACCTGATGTGGGTGTTGGAAATCAACCTTGGGACCTCTGGTCCACTTCCCAGCAAGTACTCCTGACCACTGAGCCATCTCTCTAGCTCCAATAGCTTTTTAATATGTAGGACCCTGAGAACTTTAGATTACTGACTTAATTTAAACGTCACAATAATTCTACACAGTAGGCACTACTGGCTTTCTCGTATTAGCAGTGACAAAACTAAGATTTGTAATGTTGAAGCAATTGTACAGCTCAGGCTTGACTCTAGTATACCTGCCCAGATCAGCTCCTGGAGTGTACAGGGGACAGGAGGGAACAGGCTCTCTCATTCCCAGTTCCTTGTTCTCCTCCTCGTTTCCTGCAGACTATTTTGTTACATTGTTACATTGTTCAATAAGTTCGTTATGTTCTGAGATGTTACATAATTTCTATGTAAGAAGCAATGCATTCATCTCATAAGCTGGGGGGAAGGGTGTATTACCTACAGTAGAAAGATATAGAAATAGGGACCCTGAGGGCACAGGCAGGATGACATCAGGATCTGGTAGAAGGAAGTTTAGAGAAAAAGGCAGGGATGCCAAAGAGACCAAAGAGACAAGGGATTGGGTACTCATTCGAGGAAGGATGCTTGGCCTTGTGAGACTTCTGGGCCCAGAGTGCTGAATGGCAGTTTGACTTTTGCAGTCACAGTGTGTTTGTTTATAAACAGCTGCAACATGCCTGCACGTCTTCTGGTCTGGGGCTGTGGTACTTAATAATATCAGCTTGACAGAACCTAGAATCACGTAGGAGACAAGCCCATGAATGACAGCATGCCTAGATTAGGTTGACGTGAGAAGACCTATCTTCACCGTGGGCAGCCCCGATACGTGGGCTGAGGTTCTGGAGTGGCTGAAAAGGAGAAAGTGAGCTGCACGCCAGCCACCTCTCTCTCCTTCTGGATTGTGGATACGGTGTGACCAGCTGCCTCACCCTCCCATCATGCATTCCCCGCTGTGATAGACTGTGTCCTCAGTTTTCCAGTCCAAATAAAACCCTTCCTTCCCGAATTGCTGTAGTCATAGAAACAAGACAGGTCACTGACACGGAAACTGTACCTGCAAAGACTTTCCCATTTAACTTTTGTTTCAATTACACCTATTGATTGTGTGTGCATGCACGAACAGACGTGGTGTGTATGTCGAAATCAGAGGGCAATTTGTGGGAGTTCTCCTACTGTGTGGGTCCTAGGGACTAAACTCTGGTCATCGGGCTTTGCTGGATCATGTCATAAACTCCACCCCCTTTCAAAGTGCTTTTCCTTTCATATGTTATAAGGTCCAACGGCAGGCTGTCACTGATGTTTCTTCATCAATTCATTCCTAAGGTCTCAAGACACAGTTATTATTAGCACATTCTACAGATGAGAAAACCCGACTGAAATGTTAAGCAAGGGCCAAAGGCCATGCAGAGGCACAACTTAGAAGTGGCCTTCAAGCCCAAGCTCACTTCACAGGACTATTCTGGGTTCTAGGTTGGGGATTTCTTTCCTTTTCCCCGCCCTTCTCTCTTTCCCTCCCCCTCCCTCCCTCTCTTCCTCTCCCTCTTCCTCCTCCTTCTCTTCCTCTCCCTCCTCTCCCTCCATTCCCTCCTTCTCCTCCTTCCCCTCCTTCTTTTCCTCTCCCTCCTTTTCTTCCTCCTCCTCCCTCCTCCCCCCTTCTTCTTCCTCCCTCTCTCCTCCCCCTCCGCCTTCTCATCTTCTTCTGTCATTGTCACTGTTGTTCTGGAGTGATTTACTTTCTTGTTGGTATAATAATATATACCTGAGGAAAGCAACTTAAGGAAGGGTTAGCTTTTCTTGTGGTTTAAGGTGTTTTGGCGTGGGAAGCTGCCCCGCTCACCAGCAGAAATGGAGTGGAGGATCAGGAAGTTTATTAAGTCCAATGGGCTCTGTGGTTTTGTCTCTGCAACTGAGCAACTGCGCGAGGCTTTCTGGTACTTAGGGCTTTCCAGCGTTATTTGTTGGTGGGCTTATCTTTCTATCAGCCTTAGGGGATCCCGAGACTGAGATCAAAGGAGAAATTCCTTTCTTGTGGCCAGGCGAGTTTCCAGAAGCAGATAAGGAATGTCGACGTCGTTGATGATATCTCTCTTTTCTGTAAACTAGGATAATTGCTGACAGCTGTTTTTTACCAGATAACCGTGAGTAGCCGCTTGCTCCAGATGTCTTTGTATTTGTTTCCTCCCTGTCTTCCGTTCTGACTTCACTTCCTCTTTCAGTCCCTTGCGGCAGGGACAGCACAGCAGGAGTAGAGTGAGGTGGCAGTTGTGTTTTATCCACACGGTCAGGAAGCAGACAAAGGTGAATGGCGGTGATCAGTGTGCGATGCCTGCTCCTGTGACTGTACTGTTCACATTCAGAGTGCCTCTTCCTTCCCTCCCTCAGTTAATCCTGTCTGGATACACCGTTACAGACATGCTCAGCTGGGATTATAAACCCAGTGGCCGATAGTGTTGAAGATGAACCTGGAGTTCGAGGTTGACCCAAGGCCTCCCACGAACCAAGCAAGAAAACCACAGCTGAGACTTTTTTTTTTTTTTTTTTTTTTTTTTTTTTTTTTTTTTGTGACAAGGTCTCGTAAGCTGTTCAGGCAGGCTCTACATTTGTGATCTTCCCACCTCAGGTTCCTGAGAGGAGCAGGTGACATCACAGGACTAGAGGACAGAACACCCTGGCCAGCTCTAGAAGGAATTTCTCCCTCCCTCTCCTTCTATTGCCCCTTTCCCTCTTCCCCTCCCTCCTTTTATTCCTTCCTGTTGTTTGGAGACAAGATCTTGTCTTGTAGCCACTGCTGGCTTGGGACTCACTAAGTAGACGAGGCCAACTTTGAGCTCTCAGCAATCCTCCTGCCTCTGCCTCTCAAGTGCTGTGGTTACAGACATGCACCACCAAGCTGGCTTTTGTCTTCTTGCTTTGTTTTCTTCATATTTGGGCTTGAACCTTACTTAGCCTTCTCTCATGTTCTGTCACCGAGCTGTATCCCCATGTGCCTTTTACTTTTAGGTACAGTTCTCGGAGGGTGAAGATCCAGTTTTTTGTTTTGGCCCGGATGTGTTTTTTTTCCCTTCTACTAGCTAACATCCTGCCCATCCTTATAAGATCAACTTAAACGTTCCTGTCCTCTTTGCCACAGTGGCTTATTTTCCATGTTAAAATGCTTCCTGTATTCTGTCACGTGGTAGACTTTTCTGGAAGGATGTCGTCTCCCCTAACAGCGTCCATGACACTGAGAATGGGATCCAGGTGGCTTTGCTAGATGGCTAGTGTCCTTCTCCACAGCTGCAGTCCATCCTTCTGTGTCCTTAAGGCTGACCTCAACCGGGAGTAAAGGTTTCTAGGCCTGCTGGCTTCCAGATAAGTTTGGCCCAGTGGGAGCCCCAGGAGAGGACAGAAGACAGAAGAACCCTCAGCTCATGGACTCAGCTGTTGTCCGGCTGTCCAGTCATAGCTTCGGGGTAATTCTCCGCATCAAGCTGCTTCTGCTTCCAGCTGCAGGGTCTCCTCCAGCGGGATGTGTTCAGGGTCTGTAAGCTACCCAGTCCCTAAAATCAAAACCTTGGACAGTTGTGCTAGAGCAGAGCTAGGAGCTGGGGCTGTAGCTCTGCTTAGCATGCACGCAGAGAAAAAGAAAGAAGTACTAAGTAAATAAAACGGAGGTTGAGGAACAGGGAGTGGAAGTACAGGCCTATAATCCTAGTTCTCAGAACCCAAGGCAGGAAGAGCTGAGTTCAAGGCTCCCACTCAGGTCCTAGGGGGGCATGATCCTCCTGCCTCTGCCTCTGCAGCCCATAATCCCAGGGCTGCCAAGGCAGAGGCAGGAGGATTCTTAAGGATTCTTGAGATGAGCCTGGTCCACATGGTGAGTTCCAAGTGAGTTTCCGAGAGCACAAGAGTGCTCAGGATGGAAAAGAAGCATTTTGTAAACATAGAAAAAAAGCTCCCATTATGAACGGGTCTGGCACCACTAACATGCTCCTCATCTTCTAGAACTGTGAGAAAGACAATGTCTGTTATGCAAGTTCCTCTTGTGATGGCCAGCCAGCCAGCTAGCACTGCAGATAAATACCCTGTGGTCAGTGTGTGTTCATAAGAAAATGCCCAACATTTTCCTTAGCGCCTTAGCCCTTTGGGTTACTAGCGGTATAGGATTGGTTCCGGCCACAGCCTCATCCTATTATGATATTGTTGGTATATTTTTCTCATCAATCCCCCCCCTCCCTTGTGTGTGTGTTCTGAAGGTGTTAATAAAAGACAAATCCTGAGATGTTTTAAATTTATTACAAAGGCTCCACAGGGAGGGGGAAGAGATAAAGGGAGTTTACTCAGCAGCTGCAGTGGAGAAAGCGAACAAAGAGCCTGCTTATGTGGAAATCTTGACAGAAAAGCCGTCACACCCAACCACTAGGACCACAGCACCCTGTTTATGTTATAACCTTTCCTGACTGTTAACCTCAAGCAGTCCAGAGGCCACAAAATCCTCTTCTTCCTCCATCTCTTCTTCATCATGCATGATAAAACCCAAACTCTTGCCTATACTAAGCAAGAAACCACGGGGACTGCTGAACTGCAAGCCTTGCCCTTGGGTTTTCTGGATAGCCTGGCTACAGATCCCAGGCTGGGTTGGAACTCACGAATCCCTCTACCTTAACTTCCTAAGTACCAGGATTAGAAGCTTGGACCACTGCTCCTGCCTGGGAAGCAGGTTATCCCATCCCCCAGCCTTTGGCTGAACCATTGGCACAACCCAGCGGCTGTTTGGTGATGTCCCCAGTGCCAGACCAGCTAACAGACTAGCATATAATAGTTTCAATCGGAGGCAAATCCACATCTGGAGGAGGTTTGGTGTGGCATGGGATGCAAACCTTATTCTTCACTTTTCAAGTGCTAATGTCTGGAGTTTCACAAGAACTTTTGAATGAAAGCTAATTTAGTACTTGACCCCATAGATGATACAAATGATCCCAAGTAACCAGGTGTGCCAAGATTTTTTAACCCTGTTTATCTGGCCAAGGGCCCTGCTATTCTTCCCTGCAGGGCATCTAAACATACAAAGCCTTACTTCAGTGAGGGTCTGCGCTGCCTGCCTCTTGGGATCACCTATGATCAGTATAGTTCATCCAGAGAGGTTCATTGGCCTGCCATTCTAGCTTCCAAATGAAGGTTTGCCTTAAAACGGAGTTCCCTCTTCCACCCTGCCCCCCCCCCCGCCCCCTGCAGTCTGTTTTGGCATATGTATGGCAGAGTAAACAGAGGACATCACAGTGCCTTCCCCTCCCTCTGCCAACTGCCAAGAAGCTGACTCAAAGCAAGGTGACTTACAGGGAAGCTTTGCCACATTCTTTTAGATCAGTGAATTGCCAGGCCCAGAGATGTGCAAAGCTACTGCCTGGCAGAGGAGATCTATGGACCGAGTGGGAGATGGTGGGCTTTGGAGGTAGCAAGTCTAGACAGAGTTTGTAGAGGTGAGAGGCTCAAGTTCATGCCCTCAAACCTGGAGCAACTCACCTGACCACTACAGACTTGATTTTGGCTCTAGAGGAGGATTAGCATAGGATTTCCTCATCCGATTTCCTCATAGGACTTTGGGGTTGGGAGGAATGTTGGGAGAATTTCTGTAAGGTACCCAAGGGAAGCACACATCTGCCCTCCACCCTGCACTGGAGTTGATGTCACTCTTGGTGGCCATCCACGGAGTTAGCCCAGAATCGTAGGAGCTTGTGCTTCTCTGAAAAAGCTGCTTCATAGACTTGATCATCTCCCTTCCAGCTTCCTGGGTGTTGGGTCAGAACTATGAAGTCCCGAGGTTGGAGAAGTAGCCGAGTGGTTGACTGTTTTACTGCTATTCCCAGCATCCTCCCTGTGGTTCACAACCACCCAGAACTTCAGTTCCAGGCTGCCCGGGTACATGCAGGCAGTAAAGAGAGAAGGAAAAGAAAAGAAGAGAAAAAGAAAAAGAAGTGGAAGAAAATGATTCTGATGCCCTTGTTACAGTTAGAAAAGGGTTAGACAATAAACCAACAGCAGACTGCAGATCTCAGGAATCCTGAACTCCTGACATGATCCCGTTCTTACTGGACTTCGCTCAGGAAATGCCTGCGTGCAAGCTCACCCACAGCTTCAAAGCCCTGTGCCATCCATATTAGCTACTCTTATCATCCCTGTGGCAAGATACTTGACTAAAGCTACACACAGAAAGGTGGAGTTAGTCTGTCTCACAGTCTCAGTGCTTTGAAGCGGGGAAGTCACGGGGTTCGTGATGGAAGAAATGTATGGTAGAGGCCCCTCAGATCTTGTGTGGATCAAGCTGTAGAGAACAGGAATGGAAGATGGGTTGGCTCTACCCATCCTGAGTAGCCTACATCTTCCAAGGAGGCTCTGCATCCCAAAGATGCCATAATCTTCCCAAACAGGTCATCAGCTGGGACGGGGTACTCAAGCACACGAGCCAGTTTAAGACATTCCACACTTAATTAATAATGCTGTCTAGCCCAGATTAAAAGAGCAATGACAAGCTGGGGGTGTTGCTCAGCGTGAGGAGCTTTACCTAGCCTGCAAGAGGACGAGCCATCCTCAGAACCACAAATAAAACAAGCAAGCAAGCCAACAAACTCTTCACGCCCAGCTCTAAGATATCTGTGGCAGTGTGGGGTGATGGGCTTTACAATATACATCTAGCCAAGTTATAAAGACAGGGAGCCATGTTCTGTGGTACTGCTGGGAGGCTGAGCTGGGAGGACTGTTTGCGGTCAGGTCCCTCTGCTTAATGGAGGCTCTGTGTTAAAGAGTAAAGCCAGATGACGTGGGTTTAACTCCCAGCTCGGTTACTTTATGGCCATTAGTAACTACCTCAGATAGACTATTCCATCCATCGTGCTGTGCCTCTGTGTTCCCATCTGTTCAACGGATTATTGAATACTATAATATTCAATTAGGTAATAGAAGCTACATGTCAGAATTAGAAACCCGATAAGAATGTGAACTTTACTTGGCACAGAGCCCCACCCAGTTATCTGTTTGGGTAACCCAGGGAATCCATGGTCGCAGACATTCTAGAATAGTTTCAATTGGCTTCCAAGCAGGGGATCTCTAAGGCCTAGGACAAAATGTGCCCTGGGACAAGAAGGGAGGCCACAGTTTGTTGTCTGGTAATTGCTTTCTCTGTCTGTGGAGGGGTAGGCTGATGTTTACCTGTAACTAGGTGGTAGGGGAGAAGGCGGGTGATCTATAAAGAAATTAAAGGCTACAGGAAGTCCCCCAAAGAAAAGGAGTCGGGCAGAGAGCTGGAATTTACCAGGTTAGCTGCAAGGGCAGTGTTCCAAGTCCCGCCTCCCTCCCAGAGGTGGCCAAGGGATGTCTCTTGTGGTCATAGAAACCCTAACAGCTCTCTTCGCAACAATGTCTGGGAAAGGGTTATTTAGCTCTGGCCTCTGGCACTCCATCCATCAAACGAACCTTACTCCTTTCGATAGGTTTGAGAGCCCAAGGCCCTCTGTCCCTGTAAATGGGTTGCCATTCCAGCAAGGGCACCGAGGTGGTACAGGAATGCCAGAAACCTGGAGATCACCCCGATGGAGGAGAGCCGAAGGTGGAGCCAGGCGCCGAGGCAGCAGCGGATGACAAGGACGCCTCACTGAAGGAAGAAGCCCCTGAGCTGAAGAGCTGACCCTCTTTCTTGAGTGGACCCTCAACGTATCCCTGGAACTGCCTTTGGCCTGTGAGGCCCCACCCTGAAGAGCTATCATTGGAGGGCAGAGAGAGCCCTGCTTAGAATGTGATCTACACAGGGCTTGCTCTCTGGTCTTGGGGAGATGAAGGGTTAAACTTGAAGCCGTCCTATTTCTCTAGTGCTCAGTAAAGAGGACAAAGGACTGCTTCATTCCTCTTGGGGCCTTTCCCACAGCTTCTGGAAAAGAGAAAAACACACAGATTGATTCCTCTGGTCCAGACTATCTGCTTCTGGGTTGTGCACGTCCAGCCGTACCGTCTGCCTCCCTTCCCGGGAACTCTGGAGGCTCTGTAGCCCGTAACATCGATTGGGACTACGGATCTGGGTTTGGTCTTAATCTTTCTCCCTTTTTTCCAACAGGCGAATGAGCAGCCAGCATGCCCGACCGGAAGCTTTTGCATTTGGCTCTCTTCACCTTGTTTGCATGAATAATTTAGTATTTAACTTACAGTATCATTAATGAATTATGGGGATGGTCGGGATTGGACAGGGATTCCATGAATGGATGGCAACAAGGCCTTGGGCTCTCAGCGAGCAGAGTGCTGAGCACTGGGGGGAGGGAAGGGGAAGTTCAAGTTTCCGGTTATTAAATCCTCAGAAACGTCATCCGGCTGGAGTGTCTTCTGCTATCAAAAGTCTGTCTATTTGAACCGTTTAGCATCTCAACTGTCTGCATCTAGCCTTCAGAAATGTTTTGCTGTTTACTAACAGTGTGTCTGTCAGCCAGCCTCATTTTCCTCAGGATGTGTTTTGTTTTTAAGGCAACCCCAAAGCGTTTTCATTGGAAATCAAACAGACGTGTTTGCAGATAAACGATGCAACAACACACTTTAAAGACACGATAGGGGCGGGGGGGCTCTGTGATTTCAGGATTGGCAGGGGATGGTGGGGTGCCACTCTGAGGAGCAGGAGAAAGCTTTTGTACCAGGCTTCACACTGAGCTCTCTACAGGGATCTACTAATTTAGCCAGCACTACCACCCTGATTTTATAAGTGAGAAAATATAGAACCTTTCCTGAGTATGGCTAAGGAGGGTGTGTGTGTGTGTGTGTGTGTGTGTGTGTGTGTGTGTGTGTGTGTGTGTATGTGTGTGTGTGTGTGTGTGTGTATTCTGAAATCTGCCCTCTTCTTGAGCGTTGGAATTACAGTTATATACGACCATGCCCATTTCCAGA
>JADRCC010109916.1:0-15711 GCA_019843855.1 Hylomyscus alleni
TTTTTTTTTTTTTTTTTTTTTTTTTGTCAAATTGCAGTAAGCTAGAGTTATACATGAAGAGGAACCTTTGTTGAGAAGATCCTTCCACTCTATTACCTATATGGAAATCTATAGGTCATTTTAAAAATTAGTTAGTTAATTAACTATACATCCTGATCATAGTTTTCTCTCTCCTGCCAGTCCTTCCTCCCTTCCCCCTTTACTCATTCTCCCTTTTTCTTCAGAAAAAGGCATACTTTCTATGGATCTCAAGATGCAGTAAGACTGGTCCCATCTTCTCCTACTGAGGCTAGAAGAACAGTAGGGGAAAGAGTCCCAAAGATAACAAAAATGTCAGAGACAGCCTGTTTCCATTCTTAGGAGTCCCACAAGAACACAAAGCTACATAACTGTTATATGCGTACAGAGGGCCTATATCTGTTCCCTGCATACTTTCTGGTTTGTAGTTCAGTCTCTGTGAATACCTACGAGAGCAGGAGAGTTTCTTTGGATTTTTGATGCTGTCCTTGACCTCTCTGGTTCCTACAATCCTTCCTCCCCATCTTCCACAGGATACTCCAACCTCTTCCTAATGGTTGGATATGCATCTCTGCATCTATTTCTGTCAGTTGCTGGGTGAAGTCTCTCTAGTGGTGGTTATGCTAGGTTCCTGTCTCAAAGTATATTAAAATATCAAGAACAGTGTCAGGGGTGGGATCCCTCTCATGACATAGGTCTGAAACTGGACCTGGCATTTTGTTGATGTGGGAGTGGGTAGGTGGCCATGGATGTTTTATGAAAATCAGGCTAAGCAAACCATGGAGAGCAAAATGATATCATCCTTCCAAGGTTTCTGCTTCAGTTATTGCTTCCATATTCCTGTTCTGAAAATTTTTTCTGACTTCCATCATTAAGTACTGCAATGTATTAAATGAAATAAATCCTTTTCATAACCCCTAAGTTGGAGTTGGTCATGTTGTAATTAAAACACTAAGTAATAGGGTATATTGTGATAATTTAACCTTACTGTTTGAGATAAGAAACTAAGAATATAACAATTTTAATCTCCATTCCATGAGTTTTTAGCTATGTGACTTTGTATAAATCTGTGTCCCTCACATTTTTACCTTATGGTATGACTATAATAATAGTGTCTACTTCATTTACTCTTCTGAGTGTTAAAAGAATTTAAATAGAGTAATTGGCATGCTGTCTGGTTTATGTTATATATCAGCTGATTTTAGTTTAAATGTCACTAAGGCACAATAACAAAAACATTGCATTTATGGCCAAGATCCATAGTATAATACATAGAAGACATAGTTGAAGTAAAAGAAAAGAGAACTCCATAATCAGAAGCAGAATTATGGTACGCATCCTGCCTTCTATTATTGACTAAGGAAATTTCAGCAATATGGTGTTGAATAAACTAGCTCATAATGAGAATTAAGATTACAAATGTGAGAGGGAAGTCAATAGTAGTAAACAAATAAAAGAGGCTTTTAATTGAAAAATTATACAAAGTATTCTTAAAATACCTAAAATATAAGCCACAATATGTAAAAAATAAACACTGATAACTGGAAATCCAAAGTGAAAAAATAGGGTCAGTAAAAGGAATAGAAGACAAATTTTCCAGATGGCTGACAGATTGAAAGACTTTTTTTTATACCACATGAAATTTGCAAATGATTAATACTTAAATAGTGTTTGTAACTTGTTCAATACTACTAGAAAAAAATATGTAAACCTAATAGAAAATGGGCAATGAATGTAAGGAAGAATTTATAGATAGAAAAATCTGAATGATAATATACTGAGATGCATTCAATATCAGTTAAAGCCACCCAAACATCACCACCTGAGCAGCATCTGTTGCATCAATAAAGTATAAAACAATGACATTATCATGTCTTGGGGAGTATGTTAGAGAAGAACCTATCATAATTGTATAATGAATTTTGCCTGAGAAAGTAGGCAAGGTATGAAATGAAATATGTGGTGTGTGTGTGTGTGTGTGTGTGTGTGTGTGTGTGTGTGTGTACATGTGTATGACATATTGCTTGGGGTATAAGTACTTGTTAGTGTAAGTGTGAGCATATGAGTGTGTGCATTCATATAGAGGTCAAATGTTTGTATTTCCCTGATTATTCTCCACTTATTTTTTAAAATAGATTTTCTCTTTGGACCTGAAGCTCATTAATTCTTTTAAGGTTGGCTGATGAGAGGCTATTTCCATCTCTGTCAGCACCAGTGCTGTGCTTGCAGACACATTCTACCTTTTCCAGCTTTTGGGAATTCTGGGTAAACAAAATCATATCCTCATACTTTTGGTGGCTGTATTTTATGTGCTAGGTCATCTTCCCATCTCCAGAAAGGTGTTGATTTGAAAAATTGCAGAACTTTTAAGTTGAAGACTCTGGCTAGAAGATGGCTATTGTGGTTGAGTTATGAGGCCCTATAATTTTATCCATCTCATCTTTGTTCTCTACTTTGCAACCACCTATAAAATTGGCCACCCCCCTTTGTTCTTCAACAGTCCTACTTTCTTCATCATGAAGAAGTTTATTGACTTCAGCTTTAGCAAAATGAAACAAAATAAAACAAAATATCTTCCCTGAGTTAATTTTTACATCAAGTAAAATTTGTGAAAATTTTATGGAACATTTAAGGCCTTAAAATTGCGTGTATCTGTGTATGTGTCAAAATTCATAGCTATGATGCTTGGTTTCGATTTTCAGCTTGATCAGATTAAAAGGAGTGTAGATCACCAGGACATATTTTTGTTTATACATGTAATCTCATTTGCAGAGATAATTAGATAATGAGGAATTAGATCTACTAAATATTTTAATATATCAACTGATACAAGATATGAATTGATGCTTGGTGTGTGGTAGAAATTTATGAAAGGCAAGGGCTTAGATGGATGAAGATAGGTCAGTTACAGTGTCGGAGTACGTGTGTATATCCTTGTCAGTTGGCCTTTCTTTGATTCTTTCTGGTTTCTGGTTCCTGGCTATGAGGCTGTGGGACATAATGCTCTGTTACATGTCCAAACTGCTTACTGAAAAAAAAAAAACATAGACCCATGTGGTCAAGTTTAAAGTATGTAAGCAATGATAGAACAAAGAGACTGTCTCTATCAAGTTTGGATATGAGGATCAGAGATCAGGAGGGAGGGATTTATATGATCTTTTGTCTTAACATGTACAACAGCACTAAATTCACTCTCTGCATCACCCAAAAGTGTAATCATTGGTATAAAATTTGACATTTGAATGCATTTCCTGAGAAAACACACTGTAACTTTATCTGTGGTTTATCTCACTTTCAAAGATTTCAAATATGCTGAAACTCACCTTGTCATTTAGACCTTACAAGACCTCTCTTGTTCATAAATGTTCCTAGACTATTTAGTGATAAGATACCTAAGATTCAAAGAGAGCAAAGGGAAGAGGGAAAGGATGTAATTATAATCACAAAATAAAGGAAATAGTAAAAAGACGGGTTTTGTAATCTCTCTTAAGACTTTTCACAGACTAAGTTACAGAGCTATGGAATCAATCAATACCTGTCCATTTACTACGAGCACAAGGAAAGCCCCATAATTATTTGTATGATATTAAGTTCAATTTTTTATTTAACATTTTTCCAAACTGTCTTTTAATAGGGTATGTTTTCACATTCACAAACTAAATTTAAGGATTTTCTTTTTATTCACATGGAGAAGCTGGCAATAGTTTAACTTCATGACACCATGAGGAAATGGACAAAGTTGATATTTAATTTCTTTTTTACTTTAATATTGAGGAGGAAGACATTAGGGTTTATTCTAATTTTTTTAGATATTTTCTTTATTTATATTTCAAACGGTATTTCCTTTCCTAGGTTCTCCTCTGAAAAAGACCCCTGTTCCCTTCCCACTCCCCCTGTTCACAAACCCACCCTCTCCTCTGCTTCCTGGTCCTGGCATTCCCCTACACTGAGGCATAGAACCTTCACAGGACCAAGAAACTCTCCTCCAATTGATTTCCGACTAGGCCATCTTCTGTTACATATGCAGCTGGAGCCATGAATCCTACCATGTGTACTCTTTGGTTGGTGGTTTAGTACCTGGAAGCTCTGAGGGTATTAATTAGTTCATATTGTTGTTCCTCCTAACTTCATGGAAGAAAGTCAATGCAAAACACTTCTTGAAAATATGAAATATTTCTACTGATAAATTTAGTAATTAATGTGTATATGGTATATACAATGTTCTAGGTTATTAATTTTCTCTGTATACTTGTTAAATTTGATAAAAATGGTTGTTTATAACCTGAGAGAACTTATGATGAGGAACTACTAGATAATGAGCATTTAATGAAAACTGTTTAAGTCCACACATACAATATGCCTATTTTTCAAAATAGCAACTTCATATTGACCTTAATTTTAAGTACAATTCATATAATACTTTCAGGTTCATTTCATTACAGATAAATTTCTATATGTGTTTTCTGGTGGACTAATTGTCCTTTACACAATTACCCTTTTGACAGACATCATTACACAAGCAATTTCATCAGTAACCAATAACATTTGGGCAGGTAACATTTTCCCGTTTAGGTTTGTACATTTTTTCAATATTTTATTAATTTCAATCAGCTGAAAGAAAGAGAAATGAACACATTTGGCTATTTAGCATTGTAGAGTACATTTTCAACTGTCATTTGTTTCTATTAAGTATTGTAGAATAATATTAATATGATTTTGGTCTACCGGAGTACTTGAAGTATATGAAGATGAATCAAAGTGGAGTCCATGCCAAGAACTGTGTAACAAAACTATAAATAACAGACAGGTTATGAATTTTGAAGAGATTCACAATACTAATTAGGTTTCTAGTTCCAAAAATCATCATTCTGATTGAAATATACATGTATAATTATGTTTCATATATTTTATTATTATTTTAGACTATGGCATGAGACTGAAAATATACATATAGTATCTGTCTTGGTTAGGGTTTTACTGCTGTGAACAGACACCCTGACCAAGGCAACTCTTATCAAAACAACATTTAATTGGAGCTGAATTACAGGTTCAGAGATTCAGTCTAGTATTATCAAGGTAGAAGCAGGGCAGCATCCAGGCAGTCATGGTTCCAGACAATCTGAGAGTTCTACATCTTCATCTGAAGGCTGCTATAGAAGACTGGCTTCCAGGCAGCTAGGAGTAGGGTCTTAAGTGCACACCCACAGTGTCATGCCTACTTGTTAATAATAGAGCAACAAATGCTCTAACAATGCCACATTTCCTAATGGCCAAGCATATTCAAACCTTGACAGTATCAGATAATAAATGCACTTTCACAAAGTTAAGACAATATTGACTATGAGGGAAGCAGGTTAAGTCTCAGAATAATATGACATATACAAAGTGGAACTGAAAAAATCTGTCTGAGATTTACAGTAGTCAAAGGAAAGAGGAAATTTGTTTAATACCCATTGTGTTTACAAAATATCAGGAGAACACGGCCTACAGAATCAAATAAGCAGGGCTCCCATGGGCTCATAGAGATTGAAGTGACAAGTATGGGGACTGTGTGGGCCTGTACCAGGTCCTCTGTGTATATGTTATGTCTGTTAGTTTGGTGGTTTTGTGGGATCCCTAACAGGAGGAGTAAGTTTGTCTCTCATGCTTTTGTATGCTCTTGGGACCCTTTTTCTTGTACTGTGGTGTGCCCTTGCCAGACTTGATAGAAATGGTTTTGCCTTGTATTACCGTGTCCTTTTTCTGTCCTGTTTGACTGTCTTCTCTTACAGACATGTTTTTCTTTGAAGAGGAAATTGAGTGGGAGTGGATCTGGGGTATAGGAGAGGAGGTGTGAGCTAGAAAGAGTGGAGGGAGGGGAAACTGTGGTGGTTGAGATGTATAAGAGAAGAATCTATTTTCAATAAAAATAATGTATAGATCCTCACAGAAATTATATAATATTGCTAAAATATGGTTTTCACTTTCAAATTCTAATTTTTATAGGAATAATTAATTAATTATACTTTGCCTAACATCACTATATAAATGTAATATTAGCTTAAAAACTAAGCAACTTAAATATGATAATAAACATTGGTTATTTCTATAAGAATTAGGATGCCATATACAAAGATACAATTACAAATATTTTGTACCCATTTTCCTTTTTTTCATTTTACCATTAAGTATACTAAACCTAAGTATAATAAATTGGTTTGAAATCTAAGGCCTCAGTAGACAATTTGTTAATCTTTAAAGGAAATTATCCTTAGAAAAGATCATCCCATCTAAATTTTTATGTAGATCAATAGATATAAATTATTAGAAGTTGACTCATGACTAATGTTCTGAAACATGAACATGGAATGATGAGAAGAAATTTTTACTCACTAATTTCTCCTGGAATACTGTCAGAAAATTGAGATCTGAACTTAAGACAGTGTACTTGGAATATCTTGTGCTTGTTTCTAAAAAGATTTTCAGGAGAGTGCAGAATCTTGCCTAATTACCCAACCTATGCACTCAACTCAGTGAAAAAATTAATAAAAAGTTATCTTCCAAGTATTTCTTGAGACATATATTCACCATTTGTAAGAGGAATAAGTCAATATGTACATATAAGCTAAGAAAAAATGTAGTCAATGAGGAAGTTACATTTTATCAAATATCCATGTATATAATGAGGCAAATATGTTACACAAAGGTCTATTTAAAATTAAGAATAACATTGAAACCAGTATAATATAAAAACTCATAGATGGTACTACCATTTTTCTCTGTAAGGGAGAAGGGAGTACTATGAAATATTTAAACTCTTTTAGAATCTTCACAGTTCTTCAATTAAAGTGTAGTCAAAACTGAATAAAAATGAAAATTGAATAGTGCATGATTGAATAGACATGGCTAAGTTTTCATAAAATGTCATATAGTCACAGTGGTTAACCAATTGTGTCACACAAACTATTTTGCTGACTTTTTTTTTTTTTTTTTTGAGACAGTGTTTCTCTGTATTGCCCTGGCTGTCCTGGTACTCATTCTGTAGACCAGGCTGGCCTCGAACTCAGAAATCCACCTGCCTCTGCCTCCCAAGTGCTGGGATTAAAGGCGTGCGCTACCACCGCCCAGCTATTTTACTGACTTTTAATACAGAAAATCTACACAAAAGTATCAAACATTTTATTTTATGAAAACAGATGTGTTTTATTTGACAGCATATTTGATGTAATAAAATGGAAAATAATTTATTAGCCCAATCAACTTAACAGTAAATATGAAACATATACAAATGGATTGTTCATATTCTAAAATCACATTACCATAAATGGACAAATACTAGCTTTAAAATAGAATTCACATACATGTTTGGAGAAAACCAAACCTTGTGAATGAATGAATTTGGTTTTAAAAAAAAGTTAAAATTATCCTTTTGGAAATTTTGAATTAATGCCAAATATGAGTATCTATTCTCTCATAACTATACCAGCAATTAGGTATATCAGTCTTTTTTTAATGTTTGCTTTGAAAGTTCTGAGATTGTGTTTTGTTATTGTTTTAATTTGCATCATTTTATTTATTCATGAGGTTGAATATCTCTTATATCCTCATTGAGCATGGTTATTAGAGAACAAGATATAGAAAGACATTTTCTTATTGAATATTAGCATTATAATTAATATTGAAAAATTAGATTGGGAATAATGAAAAATTGTTTGGAAAATAGAGTAAAGGCATTTTAATGAAATATGGTCCAAATTAGTATAGCTATTAGGAATGAATATAAATAATTTTATTTTTGGATTTATGATCATAATTAGATAACTAGGTTGAAAAACCAATACTAAAATTACAGTGTACTTGTAAAAGCACAAGAAACTCTAAGTTTCAATTCTAGCTTTTTGTTTTTTAACAAGACTAATTTGCTTTATCTCTAACTGTATACTTTTCCATCATCTGCCTTTCTTCTACGACTGGAATGTGAACTATAAGTAGTTAAGGATTATTATCTTGTTTATTGCAAACTCTAAAAGAGTATAAGCCTGTAACTAGAGGTACTGAATGTAGTTAAATGAATAGCAACTACATATGAAGACACCCATATATTAACAGTGGTTGAATCTGGGTGGGAAGATTATTGATTAATTAGTTTTCCTTGATAATTAATATTTATTTTCTAAATCTATACTAAAAACACATATATTATTACAAAGCTAATTTGTATGATGTAGTACAAAGTTTCTTCAAAATGACCTGGAAGGCAGAGAAATGGAAACTGAATTTTCAGCCCTAAGGAGTCACATTAAGTACATTTTGCCTATGTTTAAAAGTAACAGCATCTATACCTTTCAAGAATGACTGTATCCTTCAAACATCATTGTTTCTCTGTTTGCCATAGCTAATTCCTTCTACAAGGGTAATGCATATGTATTTTACACCAATTAAACTACTTACCTTTATCAGTAACTCTGAAATACAGAGCAGGCAAACATGTACATCCATGATTTTATTCCTCAATTCAATTACCACTGATCAATCTTATGTGTTTGTGTTCCTTCTAAATTCCCATGGATGAAATGGTAAGAGCTCAAGGATGATGTTCATCTCCTTTATGTAAAGGCCCCAGACAGTCAAATTAACTACATTTTGCCTATACTTGAGTAGCAGAATCTATGGCTTTCAAGAATGACTCCGTTTTTCTGATATGTATGATTCTTGAACAGTTAGTGTGTTCCCTTGGTCAGAGGTCTTATTTTATATCATTTAATTAGACACAATATCAAAAGTTTACTGATCATCTAGTGAGTACCCAGAACATTGTCATATCCTGGGGAAACAGAAATGCAGAAAATGTAATCTTTATTTTTGAAGAGTGTATCAACAAAAAGAATCAGATTTGTGAGAACTGTGAACAATTAACTAGTACAAAAACAATTGCTAAAATTACTAAATGGTTGGACATACATGGAGGATGGAATCACCAAATTTGTAGAAGGAAGATAAAGCAAAATGAATATATTTTGGAAATGCATAATGGCCAACAATATGTTGTTTGAGTGAAATAGGATTTTCTTTGAACTCTGTTCCCTGTTTACAAGATATGCAAATTAGGTCAAAGCACAACTTTTCACATCTGTAGAATGAAGAAGTGTGATAAAATTTAGTCATGAAAACCGTAGGGCAAACAACTTACATACAGTAGATACTTAATAACTGGTACTATTAATATTACATGAGAAACTTTGTAAAATCCATTCCTAAATTTAATATCTTCAAGAAACATCTCTGCTCTAGGCTCAGGGAGATATGCAAAAGAGGAAGCAGAAAGAATGTAAGAGCTAGAGGGGTTGGGTCACTCCAAGGATATGGTATCTTCCAGAAAGAACAGATCAGATACATGTATGAACTTACAGAGACTTTGGCAACACATACATGTTCTGCACAGGTCCAAGCCAAGTGAGGTACTAGTACTGAGAGGAGTAAATGGATACAAGCTCTTATCCCTAACAAAAAGAGCTATCTCCTAATGACATCCCATCTGCAAAGGAAAAATTAGTTTTCTCCAGTGGAGTCTCACTGGCTATATAAGACATACTTAAGAATAGGCCCCTTGGCCAGGAGTAGATATTCAACACAAAATTATCTCAATGGTATTTTTAAGATTTTTTTTTTGTCTCATTTTGTTTTGTGTGAGCATTTTGTATTTTACTAGTCCTTTTGATACATAATGGTTTACAATTTTGTGGTTTTTTGGGTTTTGTTTTGTGTATGTGTGCACATTTCTTCTGCCTTTTCTTTATTTTCATTTATTCTGATTTGGTTGTTGTTTGTTTGCTGAAGAGAGAGAAAGAAAGTGTGGAGTTGATTGAGTTGGGATGTGCAGATGATTAAACTCTATTGCATGAAAAATTATTTTCACTAAAAGAACTTGACCCCTACTACATATATTATAATAACATAAAACAATTGATAAACTACTTAGTAAAGGCATATGACAAGGAACTAACATTCCATTTGTGAATATAGCATTCATTGGCTCAGAGCAGAACAAAATTATTCTTGTTAAAGGAGAGAAAAATAAGATTGAATGACAGCTGCGTATTTCAGATGTTTTCAGTCAAAGTGAAAATTTTTGAAATGTTGTTTACAGCCCTTTAAAAAAGCCTTCTTGTCAATTACAACCAAATTATTTTAAAATTCAGTCTGTAGGAAAAATAAATAAATGATAGAAATGTTTGTAGAATAGACTAGAAAAATGATGTATATTTTTAATGATTCTATGAGTGTGATCATCTTTCACATCTCATGGTTATCCTTGAGTAAATCTCCTTCAGAAATTCTAGAGGAAAATGAGCAGATGAGACAGCTGCCTGCAAGCAACCATTAATTTACTCTAAATTCTCTAATTAGAATTCTCAAAATTGTCCACTAATAATTTTTATAAGATAATCATAGACAAGCCAGGGAAATAGTCTACTGGACACTCATTTTTATTCAGTGATGAGGGGGAAACATTTGACTAGCTAATCTATCTGAAAGTTGGAAGTTTTAATGGATTTTTATTGATTTAAAGTACCCACATTCTTCCATAACATAACCATCCTAAACTTTTCTGAAGTACTCTTAAAAGTTATAATACTAAGTTGCAAATTACAGGAAAAATTGGTCTGAGAAGTTCATACTGTTTTTTGCATTTGCTGCCCTGATTGTGATACAAATATCCCAAAAGCTAATTTACAATTTATAGCACTTTATTTATTCCCATTGATATTGCTTCTGTTTCAAAACCCATCATCAACAGCTATAGAAAATCTAGCTTTTTTCAAAATTTGTTGCTGTGTTTGAGAACTATTGCCAAAATTACTGATGACTTATATCACTTCATATAGATACTTTAGGATGTTGTAAATTTAGTCTCTCTTACTTACATATCCCAGTTTCATGTCTGTTGATAAGTATACTGGGCTGAAGATTTGGGCAGGATTCATTATGTGTTGACATTCCCAACTTCAGGTTAAATAGTAAAGAAATAAGGTATTTAACACTCAGGGGGTAAACTGTGGGGATAAAATAAAGTTATGTGACCTGATGTCACAGTCATGGACAGTTAAAGCAGTATTTACTGTGTATTTACTGTGTGTAAGGATCTATTAGATGACTTTCAGTGATTCTAGCTAAGTATTGAGCATCTAACTTTAAAGACAGGATAGGGTACAGAAATAAAGTTTTCAAAGACGATCTTTCTGGATAGAGAAAATCTTGGCATTTATCCAATGACAAAAGTAATATAGCCTCTTCACAAAGAGCACTTTCCTTTTCTGTAGTTGTCCTACATGGGCCATATGCTCACAATTTCTTGGATATAGCCAGAACCTAAATTACCATGAAACCTCATCATGATCGAAAAGTCAAAAGGGTCCCTTGCAAATAGAGCACCCAAAGTGAAAATCTAATATAAAGGCACTTAAAATTACTATTAGATATGGTTAACTTGACAATCACATACAAGATTTCTTTTTTAAAATCTGATTTTCTTAAATTATTTAGGATTTTATACATGCATACAGTGTAGTTTGATCTTATTCATTTCACATTCCCCCCCCTTCAAGATCTACTCCCAACTTCTACCCATTCCCCAGCTGAATAGGCTATGAAACTAACTAAAGAGCTCTCAGAAGGACAAATGCAAAATGCCAAGAAATAATTTGAAAATAGATCACCATTCTTACTCACCAGGGAACTAAAAGTTAAGATTACTTCGAGAGTGGCTAAAATTAAGAATATTAAAAAATACTAGGAAGGATATGAGGAAAAGGGATCTTTCACACACCTTTTGTTGGAGTGCATATTGATATAGCCACTATGAAAATCATTGCTGCAACTTCTCTGAAAACCAGAAATATATTTACTGTATAATTCAATTGCATCATTCCTTGGCATATATCCAAAGTGCTCTATTTCCCACTTTAGCAAGACACATTCATGTTCACAATATCTATCGCATAAAAACAGCTTAGATATTTATTAGATTATGAATGGATAATGAAAATATTGGACATTTAAACAATGAAACTGTATTCAGTTATAAATAAAAGTGAAATTATAAAAGCTTCATATAAATGAGTGAAGATGGAAAATGAAGTGAGCCAGGGAACCCAGATGAAGAAATTCAAATATCTCATGCTCTCCCTTATATGAGTTTTAAACATAGGACCTTTAGATTTGTATTTCTAGTCTGTAGTACATGCAAATTTCAGGAAACCACAAGCAGTCCATTGTCAGAAGGTGCATTTCATGGGAGGAATGTGGTGGGTAGGAGTGTGGTGTATTGAGAGAATGACACATATAGGCTCAAATGTCTGAATAATTGGTCCCTAGTTGCTTGCAATATTTGTATAGGTTTAGGAGGTAGGACATTGTCCAAGGAAGTATATTTTGGAGGGACAATTTTGAGATTTCAAAGCCCAGCACCACTTCTACTATGTGCTATATTCTTCTTGCTTACAGTTTAAGATGTCACCTCTTTGCTTGCTGTTCTAGTCATCATTTCAACCTGCTGCTAGTCTTTGGTCTTGATGGAGATGGACTCTAATCCCTCTAGAAATCTAAGGCTAAAGAAATACTTCCTTTTATCAGTTGAGTTGGTCATGGTGTGTTAACACAACAATAAAAAGGTAACTAATACAAGACGATGATAGAATGCAGAGGATATGAATGGAAGATGGAGTCTAGCAGAGAGAGGATGGGACAGTTAGTATGGAGGAGGACTTGCATGCAAGAAATTAAAACCAATAATGCTTTACAAATCCATATAAAAACCCGCTATATTATAACTTCATTGTTACATACTCATATGAACGTGTTTAACTGGAGTTACTCTATGAAGGGCACAATGTTCCCCCTGAAATCTCTAGGCATAGAGCCAAGTTCCAGGTGTACAATGGATCTCCTTGAGATATCAGTCACTGTTCCAGAGAATTCTTAAACTATACAACCTTTTGTCATTGCTCTTGATTAACTACAAGAACATAATGGCAAGACTCAATTGTTCAAGACACTATACATTTTGTTCAAGATATGAAGAAGTTTGTATGTTCTAACTAATAGTGTTCCTATTTGATTTCTAGCTTCAATAGTACTGGAAGGTACAGTGAAGAATCCTGGGTCAGAAATTCCATTAACTGACTTAACAAATTATGAATTCTGTGAGTTACTATAATGACCAGTGTGACATTATATGACCATAGGTAAAAATGTAACACAACTATTAAAGGTGTAGCCAATTGCTTTTTTTTTTTATTGTATAGAATTATTTTTTTTCTTTTTTTTTATTTTCTAAATAATATTTAATGAACAATCAAAAACAACAAGAACAAACCCCTGTTGCCTCCCCCCTCCCCATGCCTGCCACCCCACCCTCTCCCACTTATCAGCCCTGTCATTCTCCTACACTGGGGCACAGAACCTTCATATGGCCAAGGGCCTCTCCTCCCCTTGATGTTCTGGCCAATTGCTTTTTAATTGGATATAAGGTCTACACTATAGGAGAAAATACATGGATGTTACTGTAAGTCCATCCAAGAATTCATGCTCAGGGAATTCATAGGCCTATGTAATGAACTTACTATTTTACTTTTCTTAAATAGACATAGTATCAAACTGCCTGTTACCGTGGACTCTCTCTACTCATATATTAATGCAGCCTTAAATCCTCATCAGAGAAATTTCTTTGTGCAGTTGAATTGTTATAGTAGAGGGGTTCAACTTGTTCAGATGAAGAAAATAAGTATTTGTGTCATGCTCAGCTATAAGTGGTACATCTATATTACCTCCCACCCTCCATGACACAGGAACAATTTTGGGAGAAGAAGCATAAACACTATAAGGCAGATATCTTGGGGGAGTCTATCTAGCTACATGAGGTGGACAGTTCTGTCTCCATATACCCAGTTGTTAGGAATCACTCCTAAAGGCTCTTAGGAGCCTTTCACATCCCAGTTCTCCAGCTTGCCAGAGATGCCTCCCCAACAGTTTCTATTATCTCTCCCAGCCATCTCCTACCCATGCTCTCCCCCTATGGTTCTCTCTGGTGTTGACAGAATGTTCTTGATTCAGGCAGGTCTCCTTAGCACAGCAGACAAAGCTGTAGGCCTGGGAACAGCATGCTGATCACCTTGCTTGATGTGTCCCCTGTGGACTTGAATGTTCATAAGGGGCATAGACCTCCTCACCTCCTCTAGAACGGATGAAGAACTGTGGCTCAGATGATGGAGGTCAAGGGATAGTACATGGCTTGACACTCTCAATTTACTATTTGACATTTGCAAAAGGGGACATAAATTCACACCCACTTATTTTGTGATTTAGTATTTTATAAAGCATCCCATAGCACTGAGTAATGTGAGAAGATACAGCCAAGTGTTAATGACTAACATATGATGGTGTCTGAAAGTTGTTCAATTAATCTAATTTCCAGATTGTTCTCTCAGATTTATCATCTTGAAACATTCCATCTTCCTTCTAACAATGGGATTGTCTCACATTTCAGTAATAAATCACCAAGGCACTTAAACTTAGACAAGAAAGTACCTAATTTTAGTATACCTTCCACTTAGTTATATACCAAATGATGATGTTTGACCTCACCCCAAGGTGGTCATGTAAGTGAAGAATGATTTCTTTGCGTTGCTGCATAATAATTAGTTTACCAAAATAGAGGCCATTTTATGTATCTCTACAGGGAAATTTCTGTAACTGTGGTACAATTTACACTGCCAAAAATCTTCCATATTTTCTCTAAAAGCATACGATAGAACTGTATCCCAGATTTTGTAATACAGACTCAATTTCAAATATTGTTATCAAAGAATATATATTATTAAAATGTTATGTTATTCAAATTTATCCATATTTCAAATATTGTTAGGACTGAGGTTTATAGATAGAGTTCGGTGATAGAGTGTTTGCCTTGCATAAATAGTGACCCAAATTCAATCTCTAGTCATTCCAGAAGAACAGAAAAGAAATAATTGACTTGTTGCTTTGACAATGTTTATGAGTTAAAGAGATGGTTCAGCCATTAAAATGCTTTTCATGTAAGCATGAATACCTGAGTTCAGATCCCCTGCACCCATGCAAAATGCTTAGATAAAAATAGGTCAATCTATCACAAGGACTTTTTGGTAATAGCTAACTAAGGCAAAGTAGTGAGATTCAGGTTCCATAAAGAAGCCTGTCTCAATAAGTAACATGAATTTTATAGTAGTAATAAAACACTCTTTAAGGGAGTGGGGGTTGTCTCTGACTCTGATTGCATTTTTGGAACCCTTTCTTTCCTGCTATGTTGCCACATTCAGCCTTGGTATGAGGGTATGTACCTAGTCTTAATGTCTTTTTTATTCCACATTCCCTTGATGTTTCTGGATGGTCTGTTCTTCTGTGAAGAAAAGCCAAAGAAAAGGAAGAGTGGATCTGGTGAGAGAGGGGCTGTAGCATGGGGAGATTAGGAAGTAGAGAGGGAGAGGAACTTATTGTTTAGATCCGATATATGAAATAAGAAGAAATAAAACAGAAAAAAATAGGAGAACATGTTAGAGCACACTGTAAGATGAAACCAATGTCTGCTACTGTTAACTGAGTCAAAACTGGTAGCTGACCAGGTCATAGACTATCAGGACAACCTAGTACTTTTAATCTACCAAATAAACTACCCACAAG
>JADRCC010110001.1:0-16391 GCA_019843855.1 Hylomyscus alleni
AAAAAAAAAAAAAAAAAAAAAACAACTCACAGCATTCATAAACCTCAAGTGCATTTGGGGGTCTTGCTGAAAAAGTATTTTTTTCCAACAAGAGGTCTCAGTAGTAAAAAGGAGCTCCCCACCTCGGAGCGGTTGTGGTGAGACAGTATCTTGATAGGAAGCTATTATTTAAACGGACTCCTAGGATGCCCGGTGGGATGGCACACGCCTTCAACCTGGTCGGCAATGTGACTTCCAGGCTTTGAGCTAGAGACAGACCTTGTCCCAGAAAATAAAATAAAATAAAATATGGACTTCATAGGCTCTCGCCCTCACCCTCCCATGTGTGTGTAAAACAATAATAATTATAGATGAAGAGGTCATGAATTTGAGAGGGAATGAGAAGGACTCGAGAAGATGTAGAGGGGAGAAGGTGACAAGAAGAAATGCCAGATAATCTTAATTCAACATATCACAACTCCAGTTTTGGAAAGAAGGAAATCTTTTTTTTTCTTTTCTTTCTTTCTTTTTTTTTTTTTCCGAGAAGAGACAGGGTTTCTTTGTGTAGTCCTGGCTGATCTGGAACTCACTCTGTAGACCAGGCTGGCCTCGAAATTCACCTGCCTCTGCTTCCCAAGTGCTGGGATTAAAGGCGTGCGCCACCATCGTCCGGCAGAAAGAAGGAAATCTTAATGGAAAAAAATCTGAACAGTACTGGTGGCAAGAAGATCAGCCTTTATATTATAGGAAAATGTAGCCATGCCTCGGTGGTAGGGAGTAGATAGATGCCATCAACTAAAAAATATAGAACTCAGATGTTCTAAGTCTGAGATCTGTGGGTGGATCCACCTATAGAGCCACCGACCTGATATGAGATTCAATGGCGGAGACTCAAAGAAATCTGATGTTCAAGTGGCCTGTGCAACTCGTCTCTTCCTCTAGTGAGGCGATGAATGCTTAGCAGATTTAAAAGTATCAACACAGACCTCGTGGGGCAGTGGTGGTGCACGCCTTTAATCCCAGCACTTGGGAGGCCGAGGCAGGCAGATTTCTGAGTTTGAGGCCAGCCTAGTCTACAGAGTGAGTTCCAGGACAGCCAGGGAGGGCTACACAGTGAAACCCTGTCTCGAAAAAACAAACAAACAAACAAAAACCCCACAGTCCTTAGAATGCTTCCTTAACCACAAAAACACTAGGGACATACCTTCCAGCTAGAACATTGGTGATCTCAGGGCATATGAGTCTCAGGAAGATGAAAGAACCTGCCAAGACAATAAACTGCAAAGTTAAGAGCAGCCAGCAGGGGCCTCTTTTACACAAGGAAGGGAAAATATTAAAGTCTAGACAGCCTCAGGTGATATGAGATACTCGCCCAATGAAGGGTCAGCATTAACAAAAAATTTTGTGAAAGAGTCCACAGGTTCAACTACCCTATCCACATACACACAGGACTTTTCAGGACCTAGAAGCCACTCCCATGGTTTATCTTTTATTGTTGTTTTTACCCTTAGTGCTCTTTTTTTTTTATTGATTTCCTACTACATTTAGGAGTATGTTGATATTACCATAATTTTTCTTTAAAATACAATGCTGTAGTTTTCTTCACCTTCATATATTTGCTTAATATTGCCTATATGTTATATTCTTTATTAGATACCCTTTCCTTTACACTTTGTTTCTTCTTTTTCTTTTTTGCCATGTGTCACTTCCCTCCCTTTGTACTATATAGTCTTAGCAGTATTTTAGCTTTCTCTTTTAAAATAAATTTTAGGGTTTTATTTTTTATTTTCCTTTGCAAATTAACTAATTTTGCACGTTTTTTGAATATTAGGAAATATTTTTTCATTTTCTAATCTTATTGTTTTCTTTGTTGACAGCCTGCCTTCCATTTTTCCTTCTCACCTTGCTTTTCCTTCTGTTGCTCTACCCGATGCCCTTCTTTCATCTTATTCATGTAGAAAACCATTACTCCATTTACTTTAAATAATGTTTTCTTTTGCCTTGCTTTTGTTCAAGAAAAAAAAAACTACTTCCTACAGTAGTAGAAAGCTAAAAACTATCTTCTGATACATTCTAGAAGGAAAAAATGCTCAAAGTTTTGAAACATCAGTTTTTTTCTGGAATATGAAGAAGTAGGAGGAGGAAGAGGAGGAAGAGGAGGAGAAGGAGGAGGAGGGGGAGGAGGAGGAGGAGGAAGAAGAGGAGGAGGAGGAGGAGGAAAGGTGCAGATTTAAGAGTCATTGTGACAGGGATAAACAAAAAGACAGTGAGACAGGGAAGAGGAAACTGATGTAGTCTGATATATATATATATATCTAATAACTCTCTGGAGTCCTGAGTTGCCAAAGCATGAAAGGGTAGGTGAAATACACAAGCATCAGGCTCTGAAACATCACACTGTTTTCATTTCCGATCCTGGATCAAAAGCAATGTAATTAATTTGAATGTAAGGCAAATTATAGGTGTTTTCCTCAGTGATCAAGAATTAACATTCAAGCCCCTTAGTACGTAAAATCCATAAAATTCTGAAGTACTCCAAAACTTCAGATATCTTTGATATCTGTAGCTGAGAAAATTAGCTATCATTTTAAGTTCTCAAGTTCCTGTTCCAAATAATTAAGTTCAAGCAGATATTCCAAAATGTTAATCTGATACTGAACTTTCTCTTTCCACTCTAGATTTATCATTTCTGACTCATTAGTCCCAGTTTGGTTTACCTTCCTTTTGAATATGTCCATATGAGTCATTTCATAATAAACAATAGAGCGAAATATGCCTAACTTGGGCCAGTGAAATCAATGGAGGAAAGTATTGCTTCTGTGTGAGAACTCATTGGAAGAGTCACAAACTGTTTCAGAATGGGCCAAGAACCAAATCGGGTTTCAGAGGCCTACTGGATGTCTTCATCCCTTCCAGTTTCAATTTTCAGGGGAAATTGTTTTCAGTTTGCCTCAACTGAATCATTTTTTTTTTCATCCATTGTGTACAAGAGGAAGTGGGGAAAAATTAAAGATAAACATGCTTTATGCAATGGAGATATAATTAATCATAATGAAACTAAGGTATAAATATTGGCATGGGGTTTAGTGATTAAAGCTCCACATAAGAGTGGGAAATGGATAGAAGACCAAAGTATAAGGCGAAGTATCGAGGCTATGACTTAGGCATAAAAAAAGCCCCCACTATTATATTATTATATATTATTATAAATCAGTCATTATAAGCAATATGTAAGATTGGAACAGATTATCAGCAATAAATCTAAGAAAGATTTATACAAAAGAGCACAATCTCAGAGCCCCAAAAAGCACCCACATCAAACTTGATACTTACATTCTAAGTTGTTTTGGATAAGGTTGCAGGTGGGAAGTTATTGCAGTTGTGACCATCTGAAATCAAGTAGGACAGAATACCAAGAATAAGAAAATGCTAGATACTGTCCAGTATTTTCCTGAGAAAGGTATTTATACTACCTTTAGTACAAAGTAAAGTCCTTCTCTTTTCAGTAAGGAGTAATGAATAGGTTTGCTCATTATAAATAATATACATGAAGAACAACAAAGGAAAGATGGGGAAAAGGATAAAGAAGTAGAGAGGTATTGCTAGAGTGACAAGGTTTAAATAGGAATGGGGTAGAAAGACAGAGTACAGGAGAGAGTTAGGGGAGACTTAAACAAAAATAAGCATGTATCAAGAAGTCATATGGAATTCTGTTACCTTGTAAGCTAACCAAAACATGCAATTAACAGAAGTTTAAGCAGGATTATTCTGTGTGATAACATAATGCTGATCCCAGAAAACATGGGTTACTAAATGAAAATCTCAATACCAGTGTCAGATACCACGCTATGTATGAAGACAAGCCAGATGAGACTGGCTTTATCACACCTGCAGACAGTGGCCTCATCACTCCTGGAGGATTCTCATCCGTGCCAGCTGGAATGGAGACCCCTGAACTCATTGAACTGAGGAAGAAGAAGATTGAAGAGGCAATGGATGGAAGTGAGACACCTCAGTTGTTCACTGTATTGCCAGAGAAGAGAACAGCCACTGTTGGGGGAGCCATGATGGGATCCACCCACATTTATGACATGTCTACTGTGATGAGCCGGAAGGGCCCAGCCCCTGAGTTGCAAGGTGTGGAGGTAGCGCTGGCGCCTGAGGAATTGGAGCTGGACCCCATGGCCATGACCCAGAAGTATGAGGAGCATGTTTGGGAGCAGCAGGCACAAGTAGAGAAAGAGGACTTCAGTGATATGGTGGCTGAGCATGCTGCTAAATAGAAGCAAAAGAAACAGAAAGCTCAGCCCCAGAACAGTCGTGGGGGCAGCAAGAAATACAAGGAATTCAAATTTTAGGTCCTTCTCACATACCTGGCCTTGCTTTAGGCCCTTTGTGTGTCTGGACTTTCTATGTGGGTCCCCAAAGCCAGTTCTGTACTCCCTAGGCTTGTCACTTCCTGTTCTCATTTTAGACTTGTTTTGTAAATAAAGCTGTCTCCCAAGGAAAAAAGAAAAAAAAAAAAAAAGAAAGAAAGATACCACGCTATGAGTCATTGCCTAGGAAGAGCTCAAAGAACGCTTAGAACAATTTAGAATACTGACATTGATATAGATTATTTATTGTTCACCAGAACTTTATGGTAAGACTCTATAGCTGAAGACATCACACACATGGATGGAAATCATAAAGTAATCATGTGGGATCTGAGCTGTAAGCTTTCTTCCTGCTGGCTAACTTTCAGAATGGCAGCAGTTTTGATGAAGGCAGCTGGGAGGAAAACTCATCAACAGTCTTAACTATTTGTAGACCTTGGATGCTGCAATGCCAACCCTCCCATTGATTTAATGGTGGCATGACTTTTATGCAGTAACCAATTGTACTCTGATTGGATCTGAAGCTCAACTCTGCCAGAGCGTACTTAGTCAAATACTAGTCCAAGAGTAGGGAGTCATAGGCCCTAGAGGTGAACCTATTGCATCTGTTCTGCTAAGTGAACATGTTTTCAAACTGCCTCTTGAATATTTATGTTTATACACAATGTTTAATGCTGTCTTTAGACTTGGTCAGAGAGGATTCTTTTCTGCAGTGAATAAAAGTTAGTGCAGAGATATATGGCTGAAAAAAAAGAAAAAGAAAGTGTTAAGAAGAAGTGACCATTGAGTGCTCAGAATTAAATGATACACTGCTCCACTTACTCCAGTTTTGGGGAAAATAACTGAAGAATATGCAGATAGAATGTAAGAGCTGGACCAGAGGAGAGAGCCATGAAAGTCTATGAACATGGTGTAGCCTTTGTACTCGTGAACTTACTGCAGGACATGCCCAAGCGTGGACCTGTCAACATTCCATCATGGACTGAGAGTCAGCATTGGGGCCTGGACTCTTGAGATACTGGCAGTTGATGCCTGTGGGAAGGAGAGAATCATTGTCTTCAGAGGTGTTGCCCTGGTGAATTGCTCATGTTCCAGTATATAACTCTACATTGCAGCCTTGGTTAAACTCATTGGGCCACAAAATAAAACCCAAAACAGAAAGGTCTGATAGTAGGAGAGGAACTTGTGCAGAGGAGGGAGGCCAGCAGGGAAAGAAGATAAAGATAAAATTGGGAAATGAACAGGCCCAAAATGTATGATCCACATAGAGAAAATTGTCAAAGAATAAATTAAAAAACAAAGAAAATGAAAAAGAAGGACACAAGTAAAGGAGAAGTTTGAAGAAAAGCACAATAGGCAGAAATGCCTGTAGAACTCCACAAGCTCCTTTGCAGAAAGCCTTGCAACAAAAAGTCCCAATGTTTAAGATGGGAAAGACAATTCAGCTGCAATAATCAACATAGTCATCGTAAGATAAACATCATGGGACAGAAGAATAGCATTTCATAGCAGGATGTAGATCAAAAAATGGTAAATGAACTATTGGAATGGCCATGTTGATCATTAGAATTGAACTATTTACAAATGGTTTGCCTATAGATACAATGAATTGTGTGTATGTAATTCATTATTAATAAGTAATTTCAGGCTTATAAAATCCTAATTATAATTACATTCATACAGCATGTGAATTACTAGTTTCTAAACATGTCTCCTTCTGTACTACTAATTAAAGTCTTAGTTTCAGAAACACAGCACTTATTTGTTTGCATTTTAATACTATAAGATATATGGTTTGAAAATCAGTCACTTAAAACTACAGATACTTGAGCTACTGAAGGTTTTGTGCATGCTGTCACAATCATTGTGACAAAAATATGAAAAATTGCCCTGTTGTGTCCAAGATTACAATCTTACCATCTCCTCTTAGTCATTCCTGGGCCTTAGGGGTGTGATAGAGGTATCTTATTTAGAGATGAACATTCTGAAGTCTCTCATTTTCTTCACGTCGACCATTATGGCTCTCTGTGTTAATCATTATTTACTGCAAAAAGAAGGGTATAGAAAGAAGAGTGGATCTGGGAGGCAATGGGTGAATATGGTCAAAATACTTTGTATGAAATTCTCAAAGAAATAATGAAAAAGTCCATTCACATACCACACCTACTCAAGCAGAAAAGAATAGTGTCTTCAACGAATAGTGTGGGAACAATCGCATAGACATAGAGGAAAAAGTGAAATTGCACTCTTCCTTCATGATATATGTAAATACAATTCAAAATTTATCAAACATAAAGATGTAAGAGCTGAAACTATAAAACTGGTTGAGTAAAAATGGTGTTAAGTATTACTAACCAAGACAAAAAGTGAAGACTATGAAAAACAAGACTTTATCTTCAAAACAGTGTCAATGGAGCAGAAAGTTGACTCCCAGAATGGGAGAAACATTTGCAAATTATGCATATGAAAAAGCTAAAAAGAGTTACGTTGATAACAAAATGGCTCATAGTACAAAAATAAATTCAAGCAAAGAACTGATAGACATTTTCCCAAACAAGATAACAAATGACAATATTTGCAAACTAAAAGGTATTCAGCATCATTAGTCGCAAGTAAAAATAAATAAAAATAAAACCACCATGAGAGAAAAAAGTGAATGAGGGAGAAAGTTATGCACGTGTGTGTGAGCACATGCACACATGTTGCTGCTTCATGAGCACCCACAGTTTTGCGCTGGTGTTGATGCTGAAGAACCTTACCTATATCAGCAGGAAGTAAAGCCCAAAGCTGCTGGTAGTGTAGCCTGAGACATTCCTCCTGGATGTCTCTGTTCAGGAGCTGCTGTGATTGAGACTTGCACTGTTGGGGAAAAAATGCTAAGGTAGTATGAAAACAAGTTTGCCTTTATTAACTAAAAGGTGTCTACACACTCAGAGAATCAAGTGCAGATGGAAAAGAAGTACATTTTAACTGCTCTAGCAGTAGTTTAATAGGTGGTTTAGGGGCGTTTTAAGTTTTCTTGTTCAATAGGGCAATCTAAAGCTAAAGATTATTTTCAATACATTGGCACACCTTTTTTTTCTCATCAAGAGAAGTTACTCTTGAACCTGCAGAGATGGCCCAGCAGTTAAGAGCAGAGGCTGTTCTTTCAGAGGATTCAGTTTCAATTCACACTACACAAAAGGCAGCTCAAAATTTGTCCTTAACCCCAATTCCAGAAAATTCAATGCTCTCTCTTGGCCTCCACAGGCACCAGGCATGCAAGCAGGAAAGACAAAATTCCTATACAAATAAAGTTAAAAGTAAACAGTTTTTAAAACATTATTCTTGTTAATGAAATTGTAAGGTATTTGAGGGACAATTTGAGGCTTATTTTTTAATTCATTAATTAATTAAACTTCAGATTTTATTCCCCTCCTGGTCCACCCCCCAACTGTTCTACATCTCATAACTCCTCCCTGCCTCCATATCCATGAGGATGTCCCCACCACCTATCACCCACCCCACCAGATGTCTAAACTCCCTAGGGCCTCCAATCTCTTGAGGGTTAGGTGCTTCTTCTCTGGCTGAACACAGACCCGGAAGTCCTCTGCTGTATGTATGTTGAGAGCCTCATATCAGCTGGTGTATGCTGTCTGGTGGTCCAGTGTTTGAGAGATCTCAGGGTCCAGGTTAATTGAGACTTCTGGTCCTCCTACAGGGTTGTCCTCCTCCTCAGCTTCTTCCAGCTTTTCCCTAATACAACAATGGGGGTCTGCAGCTTCTGTCCATTGGTTGGGTGCAAATATCTGCATCTGACTCTTTCAGCTGTTTGTTGGGTCTTTCAGAGGGCAGTCATGATAAGTCCCTTTTTGTGAGCGCTCCATAGCCTCAGTAATAGTGTCAGGCCTTGGAACCTCCCCTTGAGCTGGATCCCACTTTGGGCCTGTCCCTGGACCTTCTTTTCCTCAGGCTCTTCTCCATTTCCATCTCTGCAGTTCTTTCAGACAGGAACAATTAAGGGTCAGAGTTCTGACTGTGGGACGCCAACCTCCTCCCTCGCTTGACGCCCTGTCTTTCTGCTGGAGGTGAGCTCTATAAGTTCCTTCTCTCTACTGTCAGGCATTTCATCGAAGGTCCCTCCCTTTCAGCCCTGAGAATCTCTCACTTCCCAGGTCTCTTATGCATTCTGGAGGGTCCCTCCAACCTCCTGTCTCTGAGGTTGCCTGTTTCCATTCTTTCTGCTGGCCCTCAAGGGCTTCAGTCCTTTTCCCTTACCCAATATCAGATCTGGTTTCTCTTGTCCCCTCCTCGACCCTGTCCACTTTCCTTCCCAGGTCCCTCCCTCCCCAGTGGGACTGAGGCATCCTCACTTGGGCCCTTCAGCTTGATGACATTTTTTAGTTCTGTGGACAGTATCTTAGATATTCTGTCTTTTTTTTTCTCTAATATCCACTTATTAGGGAGTATATACCATGCATGTCCTTTTGGGTCTGAGTTACCTCACTCAGGATGATATTTTCTAGTTCCATCCATTTGCCTGCAAAACTCAAGATGTCCTTTTTCTTAATAGCAGAGTAGTATTCCATTGTGTAAATGAACCACATTTTCTGTATCCATTCTTCTGTTGAGGGACATCTGGGTTGTTTCCAGCTTCTGACTATTACAAAAAAGGAAGCAATAGTCATAAAAACTGCATGGTATTGGTACAGAGACAGATACCTTGATCAATAGAACAGAACTGAAGACCTAGAAATAAAACCACACACTTAATGAACACTTGTTTTTTGACAAAGAAACCAAAAATATACAATGGAAAAAAAGAAAGCATCTTCAATAAATTGTGCTGGTCTAACTGGCTGTCTGTATGTAGGAAAATGAAAATAAACCCATATTTGTCACCTTGCACAAAGCTCAAGTTCAAGTGGATCAAGAACCTCAACATAAAACCATATACATCAATCTAATAGAAGAGAAAGTGGGAAAGAGCCTTGGACTCATTGGCACAGGGGGAAATTTTCTAAAAAGAACTCCAATAGCTCAGGCTCTAAGATCATGAATTGATAAATGGGACCTCATGAAACTGGAAAGCCTCTATAAGGCAAAGGATATACTCAATAGGACAAATCGGCAACCTACAGATTGGGGAAAAAATCTTCACTAACCCCACATCCAATAGAGGGATAATATCCAAAATATATAAAGAACTCAAGAAGCTAAGCATCAAAAAAACCAAACAACCCAATGGGATATAGAACTAAACTGAGAATTCACTACAGAGGAATCTCGAATGGCTGAGAAGCACCTAAAGAAATGTTCATAGTCCTTAGTGATCAGAGAAATGAAAATCAAAACATTCTACTCACAGCCCCCCTCCCAGTCACCCCCATATAACAGATGTGCAGCTTGGTCTTTTCGTGGGTCCTGAACAACAGGACTGGGTGCTATCCCAAAGGCTGTTTCCTGTTCCTATGTTCTTTTAGCTGGGCTGCCCCATCTGGCCTTAGTGGAAGAGGAAGTGCCTAGCCTCATAAAGACTTGAAGTACCAGGGTGGGCATATACCCAAGGGGGCCCCCTACCCACCCAGAGAAGAAGAAGAGGGGCATTAGGGATTGTGGAATTCAGTGTTTCTTGTTTCAATAGTTATCTATTTGCATTTACTTCACTGTACTCCACCTTTGTGCCTTCAATTCATGATACATTTTGATAATGTGCCATATCTCAAATGCCATTTATGGTAATATGAATTGTTATATGAAGTTATTACTAAGACCAAGCACTCTATTCACTATATACACCCTCTTACTTAATTTTTTATAAACTATGATATAATCACTTTCTATACACAAATGAATAAGAAGAAACCAAAAAGTCCCATTTGTAATATCCCCCAAATAAAATATAATAAATATATTTACTATGATTGGGAAACACTGAAAAACCATAAAGTTTTGGAAAATAATAGTAGACACAAAATTCCCTGTGTTCTTGGATTTGAAGAATTAATATTACTTAAAGAAAGAATTTTGAAGAGTCAATGAAACCTTGTATCAAAACCTTAATGATATTCTTTATAGAATAGAAAGACTATCACAATAGGATGCTAAATGGTTTCAGAGGGGCCTAATAATTCAGAGAAAAAAATCATACCGGGAGCAGCACATCTATTGATTTAAATTATATTTTAAATTAGCAGGTACAGTTACTCGTGCTTGGTACTCCAGGACATGAGAGACTGAGGCAGAAATATTGAGAGTTTGAGGCCATGAGACCAACCACATAGCATGCACCTCCAAACAAGACTCCATCTGAGAAAACCAACATCTGCACATGTCACTCAGTGGTAATGTTTTTCTAGCATGTGCAAGGCCATGGATTTAATCCTTAGAAGCACACACATAAAAGTTCCATAAAACACCAGACTGATTAGGAATGTAAACAGAGTAAATCACATAAAAGATCTGAGACAATGCTAAGAACATGCATTTTACAAAGCCCAAGTTTAAGCTGAAAACAAAACCCATTAAATCAATAACAAGTATACAGATGCATACGGAATCGGCATGAGGGGGAAAACTACAGAGCATGTAATTCCCTCAGAACCTGAATGCTCTCAAAGAGCTAATATTTGCTCACTGGAAATATCATTTGATCAATTTGAGAGTAGCAGCTGAGAGTGGGAATGCTTCCAATTTGCAGAGAATAAAGGGATCCAAAGAAGGTTGGAGGGGTGGAACATTCCGTGCCTTCTGACCTTATGAAAGTAACCATCTGAAACTCCTTTCTGGATCAATGCCTGATATTAAGCCAAGTCGCGCAATTGAGCAGATTTTTCAAAGGAATTTAAAATCTCCAAATTCAGCAAGAGTTAGAGAACTACATATCAAAGTCTAGTTAGGGATCAGAAATAGGGAACTGAATAGAATAAAACCATCCTTAAAACAATCATCACTTTGAGAGAAAAAAAGAGAAGGTACTTCACAGACATCACTAAAAAATCTCCTCTGACCCATCCTTCTTACACAGAAAAATAAAGATTTGTAAGTGACCGAAAGAAAAATAATGTTGTAAAATCCCATACAAAACCGCAAAACAAAGAGTAGTATAATGGTATGTGGCCATAATCTCAGAGGAAAGAAGGATAATTAAAATCTTGAGGCCAGCCTGGAATATATGATGAATTCCAGGGCAGAGTCTCATTCTGTCTCTAACAAAGGGTGGGGAAGAAGGGAGGAAGGAGTGAATATTTCATAGAACACCAAGTACTCCAGTAAAATCTCACCACAAAACATAAAAATTAAAAACTAATATTTCAAAATAAGCTAAATGAAGGAAACTATGGACAACGTGAAATATCACAAGTAAGACTGCCTACTCAAAATATGAAATAACAGAATTCAGGAAAAAAATCAAATTAATTAAAAAACAGTTCAAAATTTTAAAAAAGGAGTCATTTTGAGAAACATAAAATGAAAATTTTTTGTTCGTATTTTAAATTTTCAAAGAAAAATAGAAGTTACCATTTTCAGAAGAGTAGGTAAGGAGAGCAGCTAATAAATTTGGCAACAGCCTGAGCTGTTAGGTGGCTTCCATGGGGTGTCTTTGGCCACCATTTCCATGCAACCCATTCTGGGTACTGGAGGTTTTATTTGGTGGCTCCAGATGTCTAGTGGGTGCTTTATCTCCCCTCTTATTTGGTGATTCCATTTATATGACTTTCATATATGTATACATTTTAAGACACTACTGTATTAGGTTCCCATATGGCCTCACAAGTGATCCTTAGTTCTAGCTGTCCTACTCCATATTCTCTATCTTACTCTACACTTCCCTCTCCCATCCACCCATAACTATTGTATTTTCCCTTCCTAGGAAGATCCTCTTCCCACCAGACCTTATTATTGGTTGCTCTCCACAAACTGTAAGGCCCCACTGCTGAAGACAATACCTACACAACTGACTGAACAGAGAAGTGAAGTGCCTACCTAGAGCCTTCATCCCTATTGACTAGAGTTCATGGTGTTGGAAGTACTCAGTACACTATCAGAGGTGGAAAATTAATACCAACCCAGCTGCAAATCCCACACTCTACAATGGTGACCTGCCTTCAAGATACACTGGTGCAATAGTGACACAAAGTTTGTGTGAGTAACCAAAAACTGATTGGAATTAAGGTCCAATCTATGAGATGAAACCCATGCTCTACAATGTCCAGGTAGCTACTAAGACCCTGAGACTTGATAGGCCAGGAGGCTTGGTGAAAAGCCCAAATACTACTGTGCTGCTAAAGAAAACAAACAATAAAATTTCTCTTATCAACTCTCTGTTATACTCCTAGATCAGTGCCTTGTTCAGCCACCATTAGAGAAGCTTCCTCCTGAAGTAGATGGAAACAAATACAGAGACCCACTACTGGACAATGTCCAGAGAGTGAGGGAACTCAGAACATTCAGTCCTAAATGGGTTGTCTATATCAAATCCATTCCTAGGGCTCTGGGAACTCTCTGGAAAGGAAGGCACAAAGACTGGAAGAGCCAGTGGGGATGGAAGACACCAAGGAAATCGTGCCCTCCTGATACAATAGGACTGATTGATGCCCAAATGAACTCACAGAGATGATGGCGGCATGCACAGGTATAAGCCAGATGGGGTCCCAGCACTGAGAAGGGAAGTGGACACAACCTCTCGACCTAAAACCAGAATCTACCTCTAATTAATAACCACCCTTAAGTGAAATATTAGTTTTCTGCACTGGTGTCTCACTGGGTATACAATTGACACTTAAGCGTAGACCTCATGCCCAGGCAGAGAAGGATAACATAAGACAATATCAAAGTGGCTTTGGAGTATTTTTCTTAATGATGCTTTGTCTGAGCTTTTTTGTTTTAACTTTACATACCTTTTACTTATATATTTTGTCTTCTCTGTGTGAGAATATGTATGTCTCAGCATCTATATAAATATCTTCTGTTTTTCCCTTGGTTCTTTTTTATTTTGTTTGTTTTATCCTATTCTGGTTTGTTTACTTTTATTTGATTTGATTATTTTTAGATGTTCTCTTATTTTCTAATGAAAAAAAAAAGAATGTTATGGATTTGGGGAGGGTTGAGGAGGTAAGAAGTATCTTGGAGGAGTTGGAGGAGAAGAAACTCTCATCAGAATATAGTGTATGAAAAATCTCTTTAACAAAAAAAGTAGGGGCTGGAGAGATGGCTCAGTGGTTAAGAGCACTGATTGCTCTTCCAGAGGTCTTGAGTTCAATTCCCAGCAACCACATGGTGGTTCACAACCATCTGTAATGAGATCTGACACACTCTTCTGGCATGTCTGAAGACAGCTACAGTGTACTCATACACATAAAATAAAAAAAAGAGAAAAAAAGTAGGTAGGAAGAAGAATATATATTTGTTTAGTCATTTAGAGAGATTAAGATAGTTATGACGTTGCCAGGTATATTATCTCATAACTACCCTTGTATATGTACTCATTTGCTTGTCAACCACCACTATGTAGCACATAATTGCATTAAGAGGGCAAACTATGTACTTAGGAGAAATGTCTTAAAGTTACAAACACTATTACACTTTAGCTAACCTATTGGAGTTTAGAGAAAAAAGTCCTCGGCATAGGACAGGCACCAAATTACATGAATATGTAATAGATAAAAATTATCAATGTTTTCATACATAATCATAAATAAAGCCACTTCTGCTGATTATAAACAAAAATTCAGATCAACTATGAATATCTATATGAAAACAATGGAAAGTAAACTAGGCAATGTGTAGATTTCAAAGTGCAGAAATTATCTGCCCTAACTGGGTGGGGTTTTACTGCTGTGAACAGATGCCATGACCAAGGCAACTCTTATAAGGACATTGTTTAATTGGGGCTGGCTTACAGGTTCAGAGATTCAGTCCATTAGCATCAAGGCGGGAGCATGGCAGCATCCAGGCAGGCATGGTGCAGGAGGAGGTGAGAATTCTACATCTTCATCCAAAGGTATACAGGAGAAGACTAGTTTCCAGGGAGCTAGTACTAGGGTCTTAAAGCACAAGACCACAGTGACACACCTACTATAACAAGGCCTGACTTAATAGTGCCATTCCCTGGGCCAAGCATATTCAAACCATCGCACCCATACAGGATGTGACTTATTTCTCTTTTGGTTTTTCATTATTTTGACACAATCAGGGAGCCCCATCTGTAAAATATCCAATCAAAACCAGGCCACTAAAATGATAAAATACAGAGTGGAGACATCAGAAGACAAATTCAATACATACTCTGTGTGGGTTTTCAAATGGCTAAGGATTAGCCAGTGTGTGCACATTTTTGGCAGCAGCCCAGAACAGTATAAGCTAAGGTCTTTATGACTAACGTGATTATTATAACCTCTGACCATAGAATGTAAGAGAAAATTTGTAGTCTTAATATAATTGTATTCATTGTCTGTTACAACAAATCAAAATTCAGATTTTTATTTGTTTGCTTCCTTATGTTTTTATACATAAAGGAAAGTGTTTCATTTTGGTTTACAGATCTATGAATATTTATTTTTGGTGGAGAGAAAAAAGAAGCAAAGTAATAGAAATGCTGGAAAAGGCTATTTCAAACAATAGTGGAATGTATCCCCAACAGACTTGAAAATAGAGATTGGAGACAGGGTCAAGGATATGCTTTATTTCAGTAGTAATGAAGAAAAAAAATCAAGTATAACCACAGTTTTCATTAACCCTGTGATGTGCTCAACGGACTAAAGCTAAGAACCACAGAGTAGTAGGAGCTGAGTTTCTAACTAAAGCAAAGAATTTCTACACAATGATATTGCAGTAGCAAATTCCCCAAACCAAGGAAAACAAATGGACACAGAACACTAGAATCATTTAAAACCTCTAGCCGACATAATTAAAACAGAACCTCTCAGTGTTAATCAATTCACGAAAGGAAGAAACCAAGGAGAACTAGGAAAGAATCATTTTCAACTCAGCAAGCCAGCAAGCTGCTAATATGCATAAGAGGAAAAGAAAAGAACCAAAGGTGATTTAGCCAGTCAGGAAAACAGCCATCAAAATTTCAGGAATTGGCAAACACCTCTGAAGAAAAGTAATATGTGTAAATGGTCTCAAGTTTCTAACTGAAAGATACAAACTAGTTTAGTGGATAAAAACTACTACATCCAGCTGTTTGTCTGCCCAAGACAGACCTAATTGACAAACAAATACCGACTGGACATCAAAGGATGGAAAACAAATAGACGGTGAAACAAGTGGAAGCTGAGAACTAGTAGGGAGAGGCATTATTTTATCTGAACAAACTATCCTTCAGAGCAAAATTAGCTGAACAAGATAAAGTCCTAATGTATTAATAATGGGAACAATATCCTCAAATAAAGTAATATTAAATATTTATGCAATCAACATTGAAACACCCAATTTCTTAAAAACCAATGCTATTAGAAAAATAGACAAGCCAAAATACAAAAATAGCAAGTGATTTCAATATCAAAAATCTAGTCAATAAATAATGCATCCAGACAAAAAAAATCATCAAGAGACTGATGATCTAACCTGTATTCTAAATGAAATGGAATTAGCAACAACTGAAGAATATGAATTCTTAACATTCCATAAAGTGATTGTTAACAAATTCAAAGTACATAAAATAGTTTATCAGGTCATAATGAAATATAACCAGAAGTCAATAGCAAGAAAAATCATAAAAATGCATACCAATCAAACAAGACATTTTTAAATGAGTAGTCATTTGAAAAAAGCAGAAAGACAGTACCTGACTCATACAGAAGTAGAGGCTCACAGCCATCCATTGAACTGAGTACAGGGTCCCTGCCACGGACCGGGGTTTTCTCTTGCGGGGGTCCCCTTGGCCCGCGGGACGATGGGTCCTGGCCAGGTGTGCACGGGATTCGGCTAGTGCTGTCAGACTCTACACAAGTAGTGCAAGATCTGAATGTATTTCTTAAAAATGGCATGAGACTCTTACAATCATTGTAAAAGAGAGATAAAAAATCTGGCAGCTCAGCAGCTGAGGTACAT
>JADRCC010110083.1:0-10074 GCA_019843855.1 Hylomyscus alleni
AAAAAAAAAAAAAAAAAAAAAAAAAAAAAAAAAAGAGAGAGAGAGAGAGAGAGAGAGATGTAATTATGGTGTGGTTTCAAATCATCGTGCTAGCGGGAAATAGCAACAATCACAAACCATCAGCTACCTCGGCCGCTTGCCTCATCTTCTCTGTCTTTTGTAGATGGAAAATAGCTTTGCAATCAGAGGCAGTTCGTTAGTAAGCAAATCAATGACGCCCAGTGAGTATGGGATGCCAAAGAAATCCAGAGCTCACAGGACCCAGATCAGTGCTGGTCCAGGATAATCGCTCTGTAGCTGGATCAAGACAGCCGACGGCAGAGGGCGCCCAGACGCAAGGCGAGGTCCGTGGCCACGCCCCCTCCCCACGTGACTTTGGAGTGGCGTCACACCCGGAAGCAGCCCTGCAGCGGAGCGGGCAGCAATGAGTGGGGAGCCGGGGCAGGTGTCCGTAGTGCCCCCTCCCGGGGAGGTGGAAGCAGGCAGTGGAGTCCACATCGTGGTGGAGTACTGGTGAGCCACTCGGGTTGAACAGGAGCCTCTTGTCCACGGGAGGCCCCACCCCCGGAACCCCAGCTCACCCCACGTCTCTCCTCCCCAGTAAACCCTGCGGCTTTGAGGCGACCTACCTGGAGCTGGCGAGCGCCGTGAAGGAGGAGTATCCGGGCATCGAGATTGAGTCGCGACTCGGGGGGACAGGTGAGGACCGCAGAGCACCTGCTGAGTCAGTAGTCCATGTTATAAACTCCAGCTCTCCTACCTTCTAGAGCTGACATTGGCCGCTGTATAGAAAACCCCTAGCAGTGTCTTGACACATGCCTACTGTGGGTTTGGAGTGAAGGAACTCTTAATGGCGTAAAAGGAAGACGGGTAAGGACTCCCTAGGTTCTTGGGCTGAATGGCTTAAGGGCCGGATCTGAAAACCGGGTGTCGAATGGCGTCTGCAGAGACCGTGTCTTGACTCTCAGTAGTGCCAAGGACCTCCCTGAACTACTTCTACCTGTTCTTAGCGCATTCTTGTGTTTATTTCCTATCAGGGGCCTTCGAGATTGAGATCAATGGACAGCTGGTGTTCTCCAAACTGGAGAATGGAGGGTTTCCTTATGAAAAAGACGTGAGTATTTAATGCACATCGGGAGGGTGGCTGAGATGAGACGTACTCCCTCCCCTATGCACAACACTGGCCTATGTCTCTGTCCACTAGCTCATGGAAGCTATCCGAAGAGCCAGCAATGGAGAACCCTTAGAAAAGATCACCAACAGCCGACCACCGTGTGTCATCCTGTGACTAAAAGCGATTCTCGGAAGCTTGGTTCTGGGGTTTAAGTTTAAACCTTTGTTTTCCTTGTGGTTACGCTAGGAGTCTCTCTACCTTTAGCTCCTCACTTAGCCCTAGGTAGCTAAGACCCTAACTTCACTTTGCCTCTTTGGGCACAAGGAGGGACTAGACATTTCTGTGGTCTAAGGCAGAAATGTTCTCTGTGGACATTCCCACCGTCTCGTCCCGTCCCTTTCCGGGGATCTGTGCCCTCTGCAGTTTAGTCCTCTCCCCAGCGTGGCAATACCTTACAGATGCCACAGTTGCTATAACTTATGTTCTGTGAGTCCTGGGCAGCGTCGACTCTTGGCAATAAAGAGTAACTACAATACAAACGCTTGTGTCAACTGGCTCGTGTTTATGTCCAGCCTGTGTGGGAGCACGGAGGTCAGTCTGGCCCTGTTAACACCTAGTGGGTGGGGTTTTCCTGGACAGATCCTCCTCCTTCTCTTAAGGCAAGGAAAACGAGTCACATGACAATGCTCTCCTCAAGCTCCACTCTCCCACTGGGAGGAAAGGACTTCGTTCTGGGGGCAGCCTTGGAATGAGTGTGTCCAATGGAGAATGATCCTGTTGCCAGAGGATCGTCGGAAAGGAATTCTGACTTCCCAGTCCCTCAACCCCAAAGCCAATCCATCTCAAACTTTTGGAAGATCTCTACACACTTTTACTCCAGGAGGAGCTGTGTGTCAGGTAAGCAAGACGGTCTGGCCAGGGACCACTCCTAGACATAGGCTGGGGCCCAGCTATTTTACAAATCTCATTGCAAATGGAGAAAGAGGGACACCACTTGCTAACTTCCATATAACACCCACTCTCTTACTGTATCCTTATCTCATCTTTAAAAAAAAAACAAAAACAAAAAACAAAGGTAAAAACAGAACAAAATACACTCTGTACAAAGACCAGTCTAGATGCAAGTGCTGCCCCATCCTTGGGGTCCTAGTGGCTTGTCCTGGTCCCAAGATATTTCCTTGGGGCCTCTTCCCTTCTAGGCTGAGCGTCCCTCAGTCCTCCGAACCAAGAGAGCCAGGCCGGGTAAGGAGCCATGGCCAGGATGCCCACTGGACCCTATAGTCTGTCAGGGCAGTGTGTGTAATCCACTGAGGCTGTCCAGTGTGCTCTCTCTTCCAACCAGGCGGGGCCCTCTTAGCCACTCAGGATTGAAGCAGCAAGGAGGTTCCTTAGGGCAGGTTCTGGCATAGTCGGCTGCCCTGGATGTAATGTGGCCAGAGGACCCTCTCCCTGCTCTGTGGCGAAGGAGACCACAAGTCGGGCCTTCCCCACTCTGAAGACACAGGACGTCTGCACACGTGATCTCATACTGGCACATCCAGGCCTAGGTACTCAGGGTTCTCTGCTGTGGGGGTCCCTTCAAAGGTACTTGGTGGAGGCCCCTGTTCTGATGAGTTCTGGTCCCAATAATAGAGGTTGTCAAAGGCTGGGCTGAAGGCAGGAGAAGGGTGGGGCTGAGAGGCAGTGCCTTCTCTGGGTGCTAAGTATTCAGGGTTCTCCACAGCACCCCCAAAGGCAAAAACGTCTTTGACAACCCCATTTTTCCCAGGAGAGAGAGTCTTGGGTCTTTCTAAAGTAGCACCCCCAGGTCGGACAGGAGGCGGTGGACCCTCTGGGGTCAAGGGAGGCTGAGGCCGAACCTCTGGCTGGTTCACATACTCTGAGGAGAGAAGAGGGGTTGTTAGGGAAAGGGTCAAGATATCCCTGACCCACCCAGTCTCTCAGGCCTGCATTCCATACCGGGCTGGGGGCTGCAGGCCAGGGGAGCAACGTAGCCATCAGTCTCGGGGGGCAGAGGTAATGTGGGGTCCTCGCTGTACCGCTGTAGAGGGCTGAGGTCATGTGGAGAGAGGTTCTGCAGCCCTTTGGTTACCCCCACTGCCAGATCACCATCAAACACCTCGGAGCCAGCCCCTTCGGAGGGAGCCAGTGGAGATCTGGGGGGATCTTCTTCAGAGGGCTCCAGGCCCAGTGTCAGCTCACCACCTCCACTCTGGGGTAAGAGAGGGTCATGAGGAGAGCTACTGAGAGGAGCCTGGGAGGGGAACAACAGAGTCCCAGGAGAGAAGCGCAGGTCACAGTGGGGGCAGCGATGGAGAGCATGGGGTACCAAGGGTTGGAAAGCAGCCATGGGAATGGAATCTTCAGGAAAGGCGAGGGCGAGGGAAGCTCAAAAGGCAGGACCGCCCCTATTCTAAGACGGGCACTGACCCTGGTGGATGAGCTGCGGTGTCTGCGGTGGGCTGTGCTCCCAGTGCCTGGGGCAGGGTCTGGGGAGAAGAATCCCTGCTGGGGTACCAGATACTCTTCAGCATCGACCAGATCCCCCATGTCATCATCCTCCAGCAGTGAACGGTAGAAGGTGCTGTCCATGGGGCTGGAGGGGCCCAAGTCCTCGTTCTAGGAAGAGGAAGGGAAGATGCAAGATGACAACCCTCCCAGCCTGGAAGGGTTCACCAAGCTTAGGCTAGAGGTGGGGGCTATCCCTGCAGGAGGAAGGAGGCTGTCAGAGCAAGAGTCCGTGTGGGAGAGCCCTGTACCTGGATGACCACAAAGCGCTGAGGGTCCCTCGCCATACGGGAGAATTCTGATACCAACTCCCGGAATCTCGGACGACATTCAGAGTCAATCATCCAACCTAGGGCAGGAGAAAGTTCAGGATCCTTGTCCCAGGACCCACTGAGGACCAGCCTGGCCTAGACAACCCTGGCTAAGCTGAAAGAGTCCTCACATGGTGGAACACAACTGGACTCTTGGGTCTTGAGGCATAACCCCGGAGCACTTCTAGGGGTCCTCCGTTTAAACCGCCATCTCTCCTCTCAACAGCTGTCCTCTTGCAGGACTTCCACTGTGAATAGGTAAAACACCTTCGAGGCTCCCTCCAGGACACCAGCCTGTAAGTGCCCACACACAGGTCCTCCCACCCTTCCTCTGCCTAAGGTTCAGCCCTGCCATGCCACGCACATTTGACCATGATCATGTAGACATCGATGGTGCAGATTGGAGGCTGAGGTAGGCGCTCTCCCTTCTCCAGCAAATCAGGGATCTCCCGGGCTGGGATCCCATCGTAAGGTTTGGCCCCAAAAGTCATCAGCTCCCACACAGTCACGCCTAGGACAGACAGACATCAGGAGTGGGGGAACAGAGGAAGTGTGGGTGTGCAAAGGAAGGGGCTGCGCCAAGAGATAGGGTCTACCCAGTCTCCTCACTCCCCAGGTGGCCACAAGACCGCACAGGGTGGACATATACAACCTTCCTCCCCATCCTCCATCCCCACCCTCATGCTTCTGCCTGTATCCCACCCTGCCATGGCTACTCATCCAGCCCTCCCTCCCTATCACCGCCTCCACACACCGTAGCTCCACACATCACTCTGATGGGTGAACCGGCGTCTAAGAATAGATTCCAATGCCATCCACTTGATGGGCACCTGGGAATGCAGAGCAAGAAGTCCTGACTGGCTGTGGTAAGGAGGTGACCCTTCTCCAAGTTCTCCCAAAGGCCAGATACCAATCCAACCCGCCCCTCCCCTCCCTCCTCCTCTCTCTCCCTCTCCCTCCTTCTCTCCCTCCTCCTCTCCTTCCTCCAACCTTGCCCCCATCTGCATGGTATTCTGTCTCATCAATGTCCAGCAGCCGAGCCAGCCCGAAGTCTGTAATCTTGACGTGGTTGGGACTCTTGACGAGCACGTTCCGAGCAGCGAGGTCCCTGTGAACGAGCCGCACATCCTCCAGGTAGCTCATCCCCTGGACAAAGGGCGCCAGTGTGAAATGTGAGTCTAACTCTCACCTTAGGGACACTCCCACCTCATCCTGGCCCCAAATGAAGGCAGGGATTTGCACCCAAAGGATCTGCAGAGCCAGCAACCCCCCAAAGCACATACCTTGGCGATCTGAACACACCAGTTGAGCAGGTCCTGGGAGCCTAGGCGACCTCGGTGTTCTCGGACATGGTCCAGAAGGCAGCCATAGGGCATAAGCTGTGTCACCAATTGCACTGTGGATGTCAGGCAGATGCCCAGGAGGCGGGACACATAGGGAGAACCCACACCAGCCATCACATAAGCTTCCTGCAGACAAGGAAAACAGAGGGATACAGGAAACCACCTCCCATCCACTCTCCTCTCCCGGAGACCATCACCTATCCCTCACGGGCTACAACCAGGGCCTCCAGACTAGGAAGATTAAGAGTCAAGGTTTAGGAGCTTCCATTTCAAACCCTGATGAAGAAAAAGCAGCCCAGGTCTGCACCTAGGGGCTCCTCACATTCCCAAGGGAGAGGGGAAGGGGGGAGGGGAGGGGAGGGGAGGGGAGGGGAATCTTCACAATCCCAAGGGGGATGTTGAAGGGGAGGGCTCCTCACATCCCCTAGCGAGGCGATGGGGCTTACATCTAGGATTTCTTTGTTAGCTTTAGGAGATGTGTTTTCCCTCAACACCTTGATGGCCACGGGGATTTTCACATTCTCCCCATCTGGGATCCAGATGCCCTGAGCGGAAAGAAAAGGACTTGAGTCAGGCCTGTGCTCTAGATCAGGCTGGTCCCCAGCAAGCCACCGAGGATTAGCCTTCCCCAGCCTCCATCTTGGCCCACTCCAGTCTCTTGAGCAGGCCCCTCCCCTAGATCCACCCATGCCAGAACCTGGTGCCCCCTGACCTTGTAGACAGTGCCAAAAGCTCCTGATCCAAGCACCTTCACCTTCCTTAGCTCCGTCTCTTTTAGGATCCGCATCTGAGCCTGGTTGGGCACGGCTCCACTGGGCGTCAGCGGCTCCACTAGCTAGAGCAAGAGGGTGGTGGGGTGAGTGCCATGCTGAGCAAGCTGCAAAACCAGGGGTGGGGAGTGGGGGAGAGGGGGTAGGGGGTGGGGGTGGTACTAGGAGGCCCTTGCCACACCTCACCTCAGTTTCCTGCAGCAGCCTACGCATTGTATACTTCCGGATCTTCTGTCGCCTTCGTTTGATTAGGATTCCAATGACCACCACTATGATTAGGAACAACAGGATGCCCACCACAGTTGCAATGATGAATGTCACCGGGCTGGAAACAGAGCCAGAGTCAGAGACTGGGGACTAGTCTGAAGAGGAAGCTTGAAGAGACCCCATGAAGGGACAGGAATGTTCTTTGCCTAAAATCATCACATGAGATAAACCACGAAAGACCTTGTTAACCTGCACTGTGTAACCCACCCCCAAGGGCTTCTGTCTCACATGAAATGGGGTCCAGTAATAATGTGTACCCCAGGACTCTCAGGTACTAGCCAAAGCATTCTTCAAGAAGCCATGGTTTCCCCTGCCTCGCAGTTGCCCCTAAGTTCCCAGGACCCTTATTGCTCCATGAAACACTCGTCTATGACTCCGCTCATCTTGGGGCACAAAGGGTCCCTGATATTCACCAGACCGTTATTTGTTGGTATGCTTAGTTTTGAAGCTACCTCACGATAGAGCCCAGGCTGGCGTTGTACTCACAATCCATGTGCCTCGGTCTCCCAAGCACTGGGGTCACAGGTGTCTGCCACCATGTCCAGGCAGAACACATTTTTGTCATCCTTGCTCCCTTAACTCCCATCTTGCTCTGTACGACGAGGCTTGTCATTACAGCCAGCATCTAATGTTTGCCTCACAGACAAACAGCGGCTCTTTAGAGCATACCCTAGACTCTCTTCTAAAGCCCTCCTCTGGCAAACCAGAGTCCTGTGGCCCAGGGGTCAAGAACCCTACCCTGCCCTCCAGATCTGGGCCTCTCGGGCTCAGTTTATACCCTTTCTGCACTGGTGTGGTTCCCAGCACACACCAGAGAGCTCTAAGCCACCCTAGACTTGCCTGACTCTCCACCTGAGTGCTAAGGAAACACAACACCCTCCATCCGGGGAGCTTCTAGCTGCCCAGCTGGGATACTATGAGGCTCTGCATGCTGCAGTTCTAGGAGCTTGGACCTGGCCTGCATTCCTAGGGAACTTCATTTCCCAGCATCCCTTACCCCACAGCATCCTGAGCAAGTCTGTATCCGCTTGTTGAAATAAAAATCAATAGAGAAAAAACGGGCTAAGGAGAGAGGCAATGGGTATTCTCTCTCTCTTCATTACTGCCCATCGAGGCCAGTGAAGGAGTCGGTGGGGTACAGGGGTACCTCTGGGGCTCAGGCCCACCTGGCTCTCTGCTCTGCTGGGCAGCCTCGTTCATCCAGGTCCACACAACTGCAGAAGAGAGAGTGCCATCGTCAAACCTAGGAACAGCCTCCAGGGGCAGCAGGTGTGGCAGGATTATTCCCATGTGACAAGCAGAAACTGGGCTCCAGGTCACCAATTTGCTCTGAACCAGTCCATAAGATTCCCTCTTCGGTCTGGGAACCCACCTCCCCTGCATTGCTGTAACTTCCTGTGCTGGGCAGGACGCAGGGCACTATTACAGCGGGAAGGTCAGCTATTCCCTCTGTGAGAGAGGCCTAGGGTATATGGTACACGTGAGGAGAGTTTGGGAAGACCCATTAAACACACAGGGGCTGGGCCCTAGCTTACTGGAAAAGGGTTTATAAAGTCCTGCCATCTATCTCCACCAACCAAGCAATAAAATATCAACAGTTCTGCCTCAACAGTTGGTACTACCATGCCAACACCAGGTCACAAGAAGGCATGGACACAGACGCCCCTTTGTGTGTATAGTTGAACAGAAAAGAACAGGGTTTTTTTTGTTTTGTTTTTTGGGTTTTTTTGGGGATTTTTTGTTTTGTTTTTGTTTTTGTTTTTGTTTTTTTTTGGTTTTTTGAGACAGGGTTTCTCTGTGTAGCCCTGGCTGTCCTGGAACTCACTCTGTAGACCAGGCTGGCCTTGAACTCAGAAATCTGCCTGCCTCTGCCTCCCAAGTGCTGGGATTAAAGGTGTGTGCCACCACTAGAAAAAAAAATTCAAGCCTTAGTAGAAGAGGAGGTACCTAGTCTTACTGTAACTTGAGATGCTATGGCTGATCAATATCCATGGGAGGCCTGCCCTTTTCTGAGGAGAAGGGGAAGAGGAATGGATTGGGGTCTGGGGGAACTAGGAGGAGGGAAGGAAAACTGTGGTCAGTGTGGAATAAATAAATAGGCAAGCAAGAGCGATGAGATTCCCTCCAATCGGGCCAATACTGAGTGGCATGCTATGAATGGGGACGTCTGTATAGAGATGGATGGAGAGGTACTTGTGGGAAAGGATGCAGAGACTGGGCGAAAGGCAAGGCACAGACTACGAAGGGAAGAGTTGGGTTGTATTAGGAAATGAGTGTGAGCTGCGGGGGGGGGGGGGGGGTGTTGACTCACGTCTTTAGTCCCAGTGCTCAGAAGTAGAGGCAAGCAGATCTCTGAGTTCAAGGCCAGCCAGAACAGAGCTAGTTCCAGGACAGCCAGGGCACACAGAGAAACCCTGTCTGGAAAGAAGTGGGGAGGGGGAGAGGAAGGGAGAGGGGAGAGGAGGAGAGGAGAGGACTGGAGAGATGGCTAGGAGCTGAGAGCACTGTCTGCCCTTCCAGAGGACCTAGGTTTGATAACCCAGCAGCCACATGTCGGCTCACACCCCTCTGTAACTCCAGGTCCAAATGGTCCAACTGCCTCTTCTGGCCTACACAAGGCACCAGACCATCTTAACGGAGGGAAACTAATCTGTACTCACTACTTTTAAGTCAGCTTGACATAAGCTATTGCCATTTGGGAAGAGGGAACCTTAATTGAGAAAACGCTTCCACCATTCTGGCCTGTGCAAGCCTGTGGTGCATTTTCTTGATTGATGCTTGCTATGGGAAGGCACAGGTCCCAGGAGCAGAGCGGGGGTGGGAGGTGGGGTGGGGGTGGGGGAGGAGCAGTGCCACTCCTGAGCTGGTGGTCCAATGCCCTGTAAGAAGGTAGGCTGAGCAAGCCATGCCGTGCAAACCAGCAAGCCGAGTTCCTCTGCGTCCCCTGCATCAGTTCCTGCCTCCGGATTTCTATCTTGAGTTCCTGCCCCAACTTTCCTGGATCGGACTGGGATGTGGAGGTATAAGTTAAGTAAAATAGACCCTTTCCTCCCCAAGTTACTGTTGGGTTGTTTTGGTTTTTTTTTTTCGAGACAGGGTTTCTCTGTGTAGCCCTGGCTGTCCTGGAACTCACTCTGTAGACCAGGCTGGCCTCGAACTCAGAAATCTGCCTGCCTCTGCCTCCCAAGTGCTGGGATTAAAGGCGTGCGCCACCACGCCCGGCGTCCAAGATACTGTTGATCGTGGTGTTTATCACAGCAACCACAAGTGAGCGCACGCGCATGCACACACACACACATACACACACACACACACACACACACACATACACACACCTAAAAGAAAGAAACAGCCACAGCCACGTTGGTAGCTGGCAAGATGGTTCAGCAGGTAAGGGTACTTGCCACCATACCTGACAACTGCATTCAATTCCTGGGGCCCATATGGTGGAAGGGGAGAGCTGACTCTTTCAGACTCTCCTCTGATACCCACACAGTCTCCAGCATTAGGGGCTTGGGGAAACAGTTCAGAGTATTCGCAGTAGAACTGCCAGCAGTATTATTTTATATCTTTTTTTTTTTAAGATTTATTTATTTATTATATGTAAATACACTGTAGTTGTCTTCAGACGCACCAGAAGAGGGCGTCAGATCTCATTATGGGTGGTTGTGAGCCACCATGTGGTTGCTGGGATTTGAACTCATGACCTTCCGAAGAGCAGTCAGTGCTCTTCCCCACTGAGCCATCTCACCAGCACCTTA
>JADRCC010110091.1:0-10036 GCA_019843855.1 Hylomyscus alleni
ATATATATATATATATATATATATATATATATATATATATATATTCACTCTTTAATGTTATTTTTCAAAGCTGAGCATTTTGTATCAAATGACAAATTGACAGGTCTTTTTTCATTCCCAGATGATTTAAAAGATCATCTCCTATCTCCTTTCAATTCTGAGTCCTTCCACCTTGCCCCATGATGTGTGTGTGTGTGTATGTGTGTGTGTGTGTGTGTGTGTGCATGTGTATGTATGTATGTGTGTTCCTGTCTGTATAAACTCCCACCAATGTGAAACCCAAAGGCAACTTATTTTGTGTCTCATTTTAATTTAAGGGTGAACTTCTTTCCCAGCCACTCCACAGATCAAACATTAATCAAGTGTTGACTACCAAAACTATTGCTCTTAACTGGCACAGTTATTTCCTGAAAGAGGATCACATATGTTCAATTTTTGCATTTCCATCCCAAGATTTTCTAGCATAGTTCATTGACATAGTTTCATTCTTTAATGTTCAAAGCAAAAATCTATTCTTAGAATTTTATTTTTTTACTTGTAGTGTTAGAGATGGACTCTAACTTTGTTCATGGCAGGAACATGGTCTACCACTGAGCTACGCCATTGCTTCTGTTTCTTACATTTCACTTTGTATGTACATACACATGAACATCTAACTATTCCTTTCTGCCTATCAAACTAGAAGACTGTTTACACTAACCTGAAATCCCACATCTGAGAATACAGCTGTATTTTCAGATAGTCATCATATAAAGTGAAATCACAAAACATAAACTCTTACCTAACATGTCCCCATGCACATGAACATTTTTAGGAGCAAAAAGGCCTGCTGATAAAGGACAGCCTAGCTAGGGAGTAATGGTGTTTTAGGGTAGGTGGAGTTTGTGCCTGGAATAAACCAAGAATACTAGTGACCTATAATCTATCCTCTCAGAGAGATTTTATTTTTGTCAAAATTCGGCAGTTAAGGTAATGAAGATTTCATACCAGGGCATGGACTCTTCACTTCCAGATCCACCTCATCTGGGCATGGTTACATACCCAGTAATCTTACCACCTTGGACAATGAAGCAGCAGCTTTTGAGGACACTGTAATACAAATAGCCCTAGATTTATAAACAGAATCATTGCATTTTTCACAATGTCTAAGGACAGATATAGTATTAAGGAAGGCCTTCCCTCGAGCAATGTCTGGGTAATCTTGATGTTAGATTTTAGAGCTGTTTGAACTCTCATGAGAGCAATGGGTAACATGTCTAGCTATTCTTTCATTGTTTCTTTATAAAGTTTTGCTAGGATCTGTTTAAGAGTTTGGTTACTCCTCTCAACTAAATTTTGTTTGACATTTGTGGCCTCCACACCAAATGCACATATTATTTAAAACCTGGGGTCTTAACTATAAACTATGTCACCTGTAATATGAAGGATGGTTCCTTGTTTATGTAAATTAAAGTGTATAAATTTGAGGACAATTTTGTCTAGGAGGTTATTTGCCAGTTTATTATTCTTTTTAGTTCTAGTGGGGGAAGCTTCTACCTTGCCAGTGTCTCCAAAACCTAATACATATTTAAAGTTGCCAAAGGAAGAATGTGAGTAATGTCTATTTGGCAGTCTTCACATGGATAATGCAACTATTCTATGTGGTTTCAAAGTGAATGGGGAATGGGCATGGACAGAATTGCGATGTGTGCACATGGTACAGGCCTAACACACATACTTTTCTGTAGCACTTACTCTTTTCCCTATGAGAATGGCATCTTTCCCCAAGTGGATTGAGTCAAAAATTGACTTAATTTTTTTTTTTTAGTCTAGAGTTCACATAATTACTGTCTGATTTGGTGGCTCCCTTGTTCTAGAGTCTACCATTCTTCCTGAAATATTCCCTTTTTAGGTAACAGTAGAATCTTATAGAATATGCATGTTTCCTGTCTGTGATCCTTGAACATCAGATAATACCTCATAATGTACCTTGCATGGAATGACTGCCACTTCATTTGTATGTTAGGTAGTTATTAATAGACAACAAAATCTCTTATTTTTCTTCTGTGGAATATCCATTGACTGTTAGAAATTCTAATTCTTTCTAGCAGCCATAGTTGGCCTGTGAGACACCGAACCATACTTTGAATAAGTATAGATTAATCAATTACTCTTTCCTCAGCATGAGTTCCTTTCTCAGGGATCTTTTGAAGTGAAATTGAAGTAAGCATCAATGAACACTCATTTATTACTCTCTGAATGACTATTGCTCATCATGGTTTATGCTCTCTAGCTGAAACATAATTGCTCCAATCACTAAATTATATATTTCCTCAAAGCTCATTATTTAACAAGCCAATCTGGCAAAGGTATAGGATATGTTCTCACTATATAAGTGCACTAGATAGGAAGATGTTTACAGTAGGATAAGTCAGTGGTCTGATGGGGGGGGGGAGGTTGCTTGATATTTTGTTAGTCTACTTATAGTCTACTATAAATGTCTATTTAATTTGCATATGGCCTTTACTTGATGTGTTTAGAAAGCTTCTTGTGATTTCCCAAAGTTTAGACACTATTCAATTAGTAATGTTGTGATTTCCATAGCTCTTCAATAAGAGAACCACCTTTATGTAACAAGATCTAGTTTATTTGAAAAATGGGTTATGAACCTAACTTGTAATCCTAGGTCTTAAATCAAGACCCAAAGTGGAAGGATTGTTTTTTCCTCTGCCAGAAATTACAAATGGGGTTGATGGACTTGATCATGCTCAATATTGTAGATTGAGTGCCTCCTGTATCTTATAAGATATTGTTTAATTTGACTGTTTAAGTTGAGGCCTAAGAGTTGGGGCCCCTTAATTGCCACATAGAGCCTTTTAATCTTGATCTAGAGTTGGCAATATAGATTTGACAAAATTCAGCCATTACCCAAAATGATTGTTGTTGGTGAAACTAGATAATATATATCTCTAACTTCAGAATTTTGTTTTTGCACTTATATTACACAGAGAAACTGAACACAGTCATATATAATGTGAAGAAATGTGTACAGTATCCATGTTTAAGGTCTTATCTCAAATCAACTTGGAAAACTATAATTATAAGACATGACCTGATATTCTTACCAGTGAGCAGATAGGCTGACTATAGATCTGAACCTGTCCTTCTGCTCCTCCACATCCAATCCCCAAGTCTCACCCCCATCACCATAGCAGAACACATCAAATCCACCAGTTTGATGCCAATGTCTATAACACACTATCTGTTTTGGCCTTGCTCAAATCTCTGCTCTACTCCCTTGGAACTAAATAGACTCAGGTGGAATCATGTGGAATCCACTAAGCCTCCCACCCTAACCCAGTCTCATTCCTAAGTATGAGTTCTCAATATTAAGAAACACATTTTACCTGGAACCTCTATTGCCCCAGGTATCAGAAGAATTCCATACCAGGCAACACACATCCCCCACATTCTCTTAAGAACCAGTGAGGGCAACAGAAACCAAGGAACAAAGCACTAACCTAGTAAAGATACAGACCAGATCAGCACCTTTATTTATAATCTTCCAAATCCCTGATGCTTAGACATCATCGTAAAAACACAATCAATAACATCTAGGACAATACATTGCCCCTAGATCCCAGCAACACTACCATAGTGGACCCTGAGAAATACAACATAGCTGAAGCGTAAGACAGAGAACTTCAAAATAGCCTTTGGCAATATGTTAGATGTCCTTGAAGGGATAATGATAAACCCCTTAAAGAAATCTATGAAAATAAAAACAGAGGAAGGAAATGAATTAAACAGTTCAAGATCTGAAATAGAAATAGAATCATTAAAGAAAACAGAAATTGACAGAAAACTGAAAATGAAACACTAAGAAACACACTTTTCTGTTCTTCCACTCCTACTTCTCCCAGTTTCACCCCTAGCTCTGTAGCAGAACACTTTCTGCTATATCCCTTTTCATTCTAGCCCTATCTCAATGGATCATAAAGATTTTCTCCTCCTCAAACCTTCATTCTCCCAACACATCCTATTATCCCAGACCCTAATACTAGCAGACATTCACTGGGAACACACACTATTGGCAAAGTAGTAAGCTAACTGAAGACCTTTACCACTTCTTCCTTCCCTCCAAATCCAATACCCCAATCTTATTACTATCTGTACAACAAAATGCATGCTGTAGTCTTTCTCCCCACCTCCCTCCCACATATCCTGTGGATACTGTAGAATATTTCCTCTTAACTTTCCTTCCCCTACTCATTGCATTATCCAAGTCCTCAACTCAAGCAGACAACCATTTCTAACCCATAAGCCACTCCTGCATGGAAATAGGTAGGCCGACTGAAGAACTTCTCTACCTCTGTTCTTCAAGACTCAATCCCACAGTCCCATCCCAACTGCAACAGAACATCTGCTGCACCAGTACTTTTCTCCTTGCCCCCATATGTGGATTCAACAGATCTTATCCTAACCTTCTCCCAGCCCCCATGTTCAGCAAGCATTATTTGCTAACCCAAAGGCCACTTCTTCCAGGGAATGTGGTAGGTTGACTGCAGATCTTCAGCTCTTCTTCTGCTCCCCATAGGCTCCTGTTATCCTCTACCCTATCCTTAATAAATCACAAAGGTCATCTACTCCAACCTTCATTTCTCCAACTCAGATATAGATATAGATCCAAGCAAAAATGTTTAATATAAAAAATTCTGACATAGAATATCCAGGAAATCTGAAGTGTTTAACAGCTGTAGGAGTTCTCTGGTTGAATTTTTTGGGCCACATATATTATCATATCATCTGCAAATAGTGATACTTTGAACTTTGCCAATTTGTATCCCCTTGATCTCCTTTTGTTTTCATATTGCTCTAGCTATAACTTCAAGTGCTATATTGAATAGTTATGGGGAGAGTGGGTATCCTTATCTTGTCCCTGATTTTAGTGGGATTGCTTCAAGTACCTCTCTGTTTAATTTGACATTGGTTGTTGATTTGCTGTATATTGCTTTTACTATGTTTAAGTACGGGCTTTGAATTCCTGATCTCTCCAATACTTTTAAGATGAAGGGGCATAGTATTTTGTCAAATGCTTTCTCAGCATCTAAGGAGATGATGATGTGACTTTTTTTATATAGTGGATTATATTAGTGAATTTTTATATGTTAAGCCAACCTTGTATCCCTGGGATGAAGCCTACTTGATCATGGTGGATGATGGTTTTGATGTGTTCTTTATTTGGTTTGTGAGAATTTTATTGAATATTTTTTCATTGATATTCATAAGTGAAGTTGGACTGAAGTTCTGACCTCAAGTTCTGACCTCAAGTCTGAGCTCAATCTATACTACAGAGCAACAATGATAAAAACTGCATGATATTGGGAAAGACACAGACAGGTTGATCAATGAAATAGAATTGAAGACACAGAAATAAAACCACACACTTATGGATAATTGATCTTTGACAAAGAAGCCAAAAACATACAATGGAAAAAAGAAAACCTCTTTAATAAATAGTGCTACTCTAACTTGCAGTCTGTATATAGAAAAATAAAAATGAATACATATTTGTCATCTTGCACAAAGCTCAAGTCCAAGGCAATAAAGGAGCTCAATACAAAACCAGACACACTGGATCTAATAGAAAAGAAAGTGTGAAAGAACCTAGAACTTATGGCCACAGGGGGGAAATTTTCTAAACAGACCTCCAGTGGCTCAGGTTCTAAGATCAAGAGCTGATACCTGGGACCTCAAGAAAGTTGAAATCTCTTCTTTAAGGCAAAGGACACAATCAATAGGATAAACCAGCAACCTAGAGATTGGGGAAAAAAATCTTCACTAACCCCACATCCAATAGAGGGATAATATCCAAAATATATAAAGAACTCAAGAATTAACCAGCAAAAAAACCCCAAACAACCCAATCAAAAAATGGGGTATAGAACTAAACCTAGAATTCATAACAGATGAATCTTGAATGTCTGAGAATCACTTAAAAGAAATGTTCAAAGTCCTTAGTGATCAGGGAAACACATATTAAAATTAGACAGAGATTCTGCCTTCCACCAATCAAAATGACTAAGATCAAAACCTCAGGTGACAACACATGCTAGCAAGGATGTGGTGAAAGAGGAACACTCCTCCATTTTTTGTGGGAATGCAAGCTGGGACAACCACTCTATGAATCAATATAGATGTTCCTCAGAGAACTGGAAATAGATCTACCTGAAAATCCAGATATACCATTCTTGGCCATGTACCCAAAAGATGCTACACCATGCCATGGGGCACATGTTCCACTATGTTCATAGTGGCCTTATTTGTAATAGCCAGAAGCTGTTACAGAAGCCACAACCCAGATGAATGTTCTTCCACAACAGAAGAATGGATACAGAAAATGTGGATCATTCACACAATGGAATACTACTCAGCTATAAAAAAAAATGATGGTACAATATATGGAAATCCATTAATGTAATCCACTATATATATATAAACAAAGTCAAAGAAAAAAACCATATGATCATCTCATTAGATGCTGAGAAAGCATTTGACAAAATCCAATACCCCTTCATGATAAAAGTCTTAGAAACATCAGGAATTCAAGGCCCATAACTAAATATAGTAAAAGCAATATACAGCAAACCAGTAGCCAACATCAAACTAAATGGAGAGAAACTTGAAGCAATCCCACTAAAATCAGGGACAAGACAAGGCTGCCCACTCTCTCCCTATCTATTCAATATAGTAATTGAAGTCCTAGCCAGAGCAATTAGACAACAAAAGGAGATCAAAGGGATACGAATTGGAAGGGAAGAAGTCAAATTATCACTATTTGCTGATGATATGATAGTATAATTTAGTGGCCCTAAAAATTCAACCAGAGAACGCCTAAACCTGATAAACAGCTTCATAAAAGTAGCTGGATATAAAATTAACTCAAGCAAAACAGTTGCCTTCCTCTACACGAAGGATAAATAGGCTGAGAAAGAAATTAGGGAAACAACACCCTTCACAATATTCACAAATAATATAAAATACCTTGGTTTGACTCTAACTAAGCAAGTGAAAGATCTATATAACAAGAACTTCAAGTCTCTGAAGAAAGAAACTGAAGAAAATCTCAGAAGATGGAAAGATCTCCCATGCTCATGGATTGGCAGGATTAATATAGTAAAAGTGGCCATCTTGCTGAAAGCAATCTACAGATTCAATGCAATCCCCATCAAAATTCATACTCAATTCTTCACAAAGTTAGAGAAATTTGCAAATTCATCCGGAACAACAAAAAACCTAGGATAGAAAAAAAAGACAAAAAAACCAGTTATAAAGGGGGGGGGGGTGTCTAGGCCGGCTGGTGCCCTGACCAGACCTTGAGTGCAAGCTCCAAAGCCAGTCCCACAACACCCAGAGGAAGATCTACTCCCAGGCACTCTAACATGGCCAGGATCAGAGGTGAGGAGGAAACAACATCTATCCCAACACTGGGATTAACTGAGACCAGCTGGACCCAAGCATGCAGGAACTCCACCAGCCCAATGGCACTTGTTGCTTCAAGTCTGTGTGGGCCAGCCAGTGCCCTAAGCAGACCTTGGGTGCAAGCTCCATAGCCCTAACACTCCCAGGATCAGAGATGAGAAGGATACAACATCTGTCCTAACACCTGGAGTAACTGGTACCAGAGAGATCAAGCACACAGGAACTCCACCAGCCCTGTGGCTCAGGTTGCTTCCAGTCTGTCTTGGCCAGTTGGTGCCCTGAGCAGACCTTGGTCACAAGCTCCACAACCAATCCCACAACACCCAGAGGAAGCTCTACTTCCAGGTGCTCTCATAAGCCCAGGATCACAGGATCCCAGAATCACAGGATCACAGAGACAGCTTGACTCTGAGGAGTTCTGACACAACCAGGATCACAGGGAGGACAGGATCAATTCAGATTTAGCCAGGGCAGGTAGCAGAAGATATAACCAGATGGCAGGGGGCAAGCATAAGAAAATAAACAACACAAACCAAGGTTACTTGGCATCATCAGAACCCAATTCTCCCACCATAGCAAGTCCTGTACACACCACCACACTGGAAAAGCAAGATTCAGACATAAAATCACTTCTCATGATGATGACACAGGACGTTAAGAAAGACATAAATAACAACCTCAAAGAATTACAAGGGAACACAGGTAAACAGCTAAAAGCCCTTCAAGAGGAAACACAAAAATTCCTTAAAGAACTACAGGAAAACACAATCAAACAGATGAAGGAAATGAACAAAACCACCAAGAATCTAAAAATGAAAATAGAAACAACAAAGAAATCAGAAAGAGAGACAAACCTGGAGATACAAAACCTAGGAAAGAAATCAGGAATCATAGATGCAAGCATCACCAACAGAGTACAAGAGATAGAAGAAAGAATCTCAGGGGTAGAAGACACCATAGAAAACATTGACACCACAGTCAAAGAAAATGCAAAAAGCAAAAAGCTCCTAATCCAAAACATCCAGAAAATCCAGGATGCAATGAGAAGACCAAACCTAAGGATAATAGGTATAGAAGAGAGTGAAGACTCCCAAGGTAATGGACCAGTAGATATTTTCAACAAAATTATGCAAGAAAACTTCCCTAATCTAAAGAAAGAGATGCCCATGAACATACAAGAAGCCTACAGAACTCCAAATAGACTGGACCAGAAAAGAAACTCCTCCCACTCCTCCCGTCACATAATAATCAAAACACCAAATGCACTAAACAAAGAAAGAATTTTAAAAGCAATAAAGGAAAAAAGCAGGCCTATCTGAATTACGCCAGACTTCTCACCAGAGACTATGAAAGCTAGAAGATCCTGGGCAGATGTCATAAAGACCCTACAAGAACACAAATGCCAGACCTAGCAAAACTCTCAATTACCATAGATGGAGAAAACAAGATATTCTATGACAAAACCAAAATTTTACAATATCTTTCCACAAATACAGCCTTACAAAGGATAACAGATGGAAAATATCAAAATGAGGAGGAAAACTACACCCTAGAAGAAGCAAAAAATAATCTTTCAACAAATCCACACAAACCTAATTCCACCTCTTACAACAAAAACAACAGGAAGTAACAATTACTTTTTCTTAATATCTTAATATGAAAATTAATATTACCAACATATCCTAATCGATTGAAATCCAAAAATATGAGCAATTAGAAATTTGTTTGTTGTTATCCAATGGTCTCTCTAATTTGATAATTAGAGAAACCAGTCCAATATTGTACAACCCATATACTTCAGCTTGTTTGTTCATGACAGTGTCTTGCTGTGAACAACAAAATGGTCTTGAAATCTTGCTTCTCCTATCTCAGCCTCTCTATTAGTAGTATTGTTTACTTCATATTTTTACACTATACTATAGTTTTCAGAACAGCTTACATATTTCAAAAATATTTATATACCCAAAAGAAATGTAGACAATCAAATTGGGAGGGGGCCTGTAAGAGAACAACAAAGAGTGAGACTGAATGCTTTGCTTGACGTTTGTAACTCTTGTGTCAATTTTGAAGAAGAGGATTTTTTAAGCTACTTTTTCTCTGAGATGAATGCTTTTCCAAACTATGACAGCCAATGAACCAGATTCTTACCCTCACCTAATGTCTGTGCCACCCTCCAAGCAGAACCATTGTTCATTGAAACAGTTGGTGAAAGACTTTATGGATAGACCATCTTAATACACAGACCATTTCTTAAATGAATGTAATCTGTTCTCTGTGGCCTGAGAATAAAGTCACTCACTCAAGTCAAATAGTTTTGACTATAGCAGGAAGTCGGTATCCAAAAAGCGTGCCTACAGTTCATTCCTTGGCGCAGTAGAACTGTCAACTCTCAGCTTAGCTATGATGGAGGTAAAATCCTTTGGTAATATGAGGGTCATTGAAGTACAACCTTATTATAATGAAATCCAGTGTCTACAAATTGTTCTTATTTTGGGCTTGTACCACAGTAAGAGCCAAGATTTTAAGCTCTACTAAATACAAAACAAACAAACAAATAAAAAGACTTTATATATTT
>JADRCC010110120.1:0-12336 GCA_019843855.1 Hylomyscus alleni
TTTTTTTTTTTTAAATTTTGTTTTTCAAGACAAGGTTTCTCTCTATAGGCCAGGCTGTCCTGAAATTCACTCTGTAGACCTGGGTAACCTCAAACTCAGAGATCTGCCTGACTCTACCTCCCGAGTGCAAAGATTAAAAACATGTAGCACCACCGCCACTGGGCTATCGTCCTTATCTTTAATCTTCACTAGTGTGAGACAGTAAACAATCGCTGTTCCAGGTCAATCTTTGATGATCATGTCTTGGGTCCCATATAACTGGGTTGTGAATAGTCTGTCATAATCAAGACTCCTACATCATATGGGGCTGGATGGAAATAAAATATGAAGTATTTTACAGAACCAGTGGTAAGGAAACTCACTGAGATCAGCCTGAGGCACCAGGGGACATCCCCAGAGGGGAACTTAATCTAGTTTATGGAATGTCATGGTTATTGTTAATTGCCAACTTGCCAGAATCCAGAATAATTTAGGAGATGGGCCTCTGGTCATGTCTGTGCAGAATTATCTTGAGTACATTAACTGATATGAGATCTATCTCAATAGTGGGCAGGACTATTCCCTAGGCAAGGGATCCTAGACTACAGTATAAAGTTTAGAAAGTGATTCACTTGTTGCTCTCTGCTTTCCAGTTGTGATGCAACCCGCTGCTTGAAGCTCCTGCCATTTTAACTTCTTTACTGTGAGCAAGTGGATCCTGAAACTGAGCCAGAAAAACAAACAAGCAAGCCTTTAGGTGTTTTTTCACCACCACCACCACCACCACCACCACCACCACCACCACCACCATCATCATCATCATCATCATCATCATCATCATCATATGTGTTGCATATAGAGGTCTGAGGACATCTTGGGGAACTCTATTTTCTCCTTCTACCTTGGGTCCCAGGTATCAAGAGGTTATCAGGCTCATTTAGCAAGCACTGAGCTTTCTCACTGGTTCTTTGTTTGTTTGTTTTTGGTTTTTCGAGACAGGGTTTCTCTGCATAGCCCTGGCTGTGCTAGAACTCACTCTGTAGACCAGGCTGGCCTTGAACTCAGAAATCCGCCTGCCTCTGCTTCCCAAGTGCTGGGATTAAAAGTGTGCACCACCACCACCCAGCTTCTCACTGGTTCTTAACACTGGTACTTAACGTTGCTTTTGTCAGAGTGCTTTCTTACAACAACAGGAAAGAAAATGAAGGCGTGGAAGAGCTTCCCAAGCAGCTTTCCAGAGGCCTCACAGCTTAAGAAGCCAGCCACACACAGGATGGAGGAGGGCAGTTCAGCATCCCTGGTACCCAGGGTGCATCAGAGAAAAGGACAAGCTGGCTGTGGCCTCGTGCCCAAGAGTTGAAGCCACTGAAGTCCAAATGGGAGGCAATCGTACAGGGGAGGGTGGACGGCTGACATGAGATAAAGAAGACAGGAAACTGAAGAAGACAGAAGTCACCTTGGGGCAGGAGAGTGGCTCTGGTTCTAGATGGGTCAAGGGAGGAAAATAAACTGTCTGGGGACAAAATTGATGATGACATGGTACCAGGGAGGGGGTGGCCTATGGCAATGATGAGATTTTATCTTAAATCTGAGGTGACTGGTGTGGCCCTGGATGGCAGATCATAAAGAGAAGGGAGGGACTGAATCCGGTTTAACCAGCTGTTATTGCACCTGTGTGCAATAGACGAGAAAAGTTGCCAATGAATCGGCCATTGTAATCCGTAGAGAGAGACAGCAAACCGAGTCCTCAGAGCACAGGTTATTGTTAAGGTAAAAGACTTGAGTTCACCAAGATGTAAATGTGTAAAGAAATAGAAAAGAGAGAGGCTTGGAGCCAAGATCCTAGCACTTGGGAGGACAGTGTGTGTTCAAGGCAAGTTAGAAGGCAGCCTGGGCTACAGGCCAAGACCCTGTCTCAGAAAAATTAACTAAGGGCTGGTCCCAGGTAACCTTACCGCATTTGTCCCGTTTTGGAAGATATACTCCTTTCTCCCTCTCCTCTGCCTTATGATTAGCCTTTTCTCTACAGTATTTGGGATTTTAAGGAGGGATAACTGTGAACTTTCCCTTCCTTAAAATGAGAAGCAATGGAGGAAGTGCTCTGGTTGATCGAGCAGAGTTCCATCTCCAACAACCCCCAGAAGACCCACTGAACCCCAGGCTTTGCCCAGAAATGGCTGGGAGTGCTGAGCTGGGGTGAGGCAGTGCTACTGGAGTCGTTCTAAATTATGGTGCCTCGGTAAACAGGAGAGCTTTGAAAAACAAGCAAGTGAACAAACCTCACCAGAAACCGGGAGGTCCTTTAATCTCAGCAGGCGGGCCTCTGAGTTCGAGGCTAGCCTGGTCTACAGGACAGTCAGTGCTACACAAAGACCCAGTCTTGAAAAGCAAAACAAAGATTGGGTGCAAGCTCCACAGCCAGTCCCACAACACCCAGAGGAAGCTCCACTCCCAGGCGCTCTGACACACCCAGGACCAGAGGTGAGAAGGAACCAACCACCACTGGGAGTAACAGGGGCCATAGGGACCAGGCACACAGGAACTCCACCAGCCCAGTGGTTCTGGTTCCTTCTGGACCAGGGATCACAGAATCCTAGAATCACAGGATCACAGAGACAGTTTGACTCTGAGGAGTTCTGACACAACCAGAATCACAGGAAGGACAGGCTCCAGTCAGATTTAACAAGGGCACATAGCACTAGAGATAACCAGATGGCAGGGGGTAAGCGTAAGAAAATAAACAACACAAATCAAGGTCACTTGGCATCATCAGAACCCAATTCTCCCACCACAGCAAGTCCTGGACACACCATTACACCAGAAAAGCAAGATTCAGATCTAAAATCACTTGTCATGGTGATGATACAGGACTTTAAGAAAGCACCCTCAAAGAAATGCAGGAGAACACAGGTAAACAGCTAGAAGCCCTTCAAAAGGAAACACAAAAATCCCTTAAAGAACTACAGGAAAAGCAAAACAAAGACCAAACCAAATAAAACCAACTCTATATGGTGTTAAAACAAAGCAGTGGTTATGATTATGTCTGGGGCACGGACTCGGGCGTTTTTCCCACTCCACAGAGGCAGGACAGAGGCAGGACGGTAAGCTACGGGAGCGTCTGGGAGACCACGTGGCCAATGAGGTCGCAGGCGCACTCCGCAGGCTCCCACGCTGCGGCGCATGCGCAGTGTGCAGGACGCGACCGGAGGAGCGGCGCGCGTGCCCGGCCAGGCCCGCCGTTTGGCGCCGCTCGGTGACGGGGCGCGAGCTCGCGAGCGCGGAGGAGTCCGGGGCCTGAGCCGGAGCGCGCGCCGCTGCCCAGCCCGGCCGCCGCGGCCCTGCAGATGGTGGCTCCGCGGCCCGCGGCCGTCCGGGGCCCTGCGCTCCTGCTCCTGTTCCTCCTGGTCGCCACGCGCGGCCAGGAGCAGGACCAGACCACCGACTGGAGGGCCACCCTCAAGACCATCCGCAACGGCATCCACAAGATAGACACGTACCTCAACGCCGCGCTGGACCTGCTGGGCGGAGAAGACGGCCTCTGCCAGTACAAGTGCCGCGACGGTGAGCCGCGGGGGGCGCGGGGTGGCAGGGGGATGGAGGAGAGACAGGGCCGGGCGGGAGGATGGGAGAATCCGTGCGGGGCAAGCGGGTGGGGGTTGAGGGGACGAGTATGGAGCAAAGAAGTGAGGGGACTGGTGCGGGGCAGGGGGATGGAACGACAAGTGTGGAGCAGGTAGATGGGAACAAGTGTGGTACAGGAAGATGGAGGGGCAAGAGTGGGGCAGGGGATGGAGCGACAAGTGTGGGGCAGGGGGATGGAGCGACAAATGTGGATGGAGCCGGTAGGTGAAGGCACAAGTGTGGGGCATGGGGATGGAGCGACAAGTGTGGGGCAGGTGGATGCGGGACAAGTAGGTGCAGGAAGATGGAGGGATAAGTGTGGGGCAGGTTGATGGGGCGCGGACACTTGCAGAGCAGGGGAATGGGGGACTGGTAAGTGCAGGAAGACGGAGGGACACTTGCGGAGCAGGGGGCAGGGACAGGTACAGGGAAGGGGGTGGAGGGACAAGTGCGGAACTGAGGGATAGGGGAACAGGTGCCAGACAGACATTGACTGCGTCCTCGGGTGTGGAAAAAATGAGCAGCGCTTGGAGCGTGCTGTTCTTGGGATTGAGCAAGCTGGGAACAAATGTGAGAGGTCACCTGAGTGCTCGCTCTGCACCCTGCTCTCTTTTGCGCCTGAGTTTCTCGCCCTCTCCTCCCGCCCTTTGCACAAAGTTGCTAAAGAACTTACTGGGAGGAAAGTGGAACAGACTGATTTTAGCACGTGCGGTCACGCACGCATCCTACAATTTATTCAGCTAAACAAATAAAGCCAAACGACACTTTAAAAGCCATTAGTTTATATTAAGGGCTGTTTTGTTTGTTTACCTGCAAAGCTAGGTAAAATAAAATATGGCTTTTGTATAAATTTCTGGTGTACTTGGTTTTTGAGGGAGGTACGCTGCATTGAAAGAGTTCCCGTAACTTCTAGAAAACAGTCTAGTAAGACTTGCAGTTTTGTTTTACTTTGATTTTTGAGACAGGGTCTCAGGTAGCCCACTCGGGCATTGAACTTGGTATGTAGCTGAGGCTGACCTTGAACTCCTGTTCCTTGGCCTCCCAGGTCTTGGATGACAGACGCAAGCCACTTTGTCCACCTTGTAGCTTTCTTTCCGTGGGTATCACTGGCCTCGATTATTCTCTGTCAATGTTAGAGTTTGCCTGCTCACTCCTTTCAGTGTTTTTAAACATTCTGTTTGAATATGAGGACTTGCTTCATGGCAGCGTGGATGGTAATAAAATCAGCACTTGAGGCAGCGGTTTAGTGTTTGAGGGTTTTTTTGTTATTTTCATGGTTTTGTTTTTTGTTTTTTTTCTTTTTAGCATTTGGTTTGTGGGGAGTTGGGGGGAGGAAGTGGGGGGTGAAGCTTCTGTTTGGCAATTCAAAGATGTTAGGATGAAACTTATAAAATCAAGTTTCTTAGGAGATTAGCCAAGGCAGCCAGCTAAAAATAATAGGGAAATTCATGACATTAGTGAGAAACCCTGATTGCAGAGTTGGTAAATTTAATAAGAAAACTCTCCTGTAAAACTGTGATGCCCGTGCAGCTTAGGAGTCTCCAGATAGCTTCCACCCTTAGGATAATAGGAAGAGCACTCCACTGAATCGATTCGAGAGATCTTCCTTTGCCTCCAAAACTTATGCCTAAAAACTTCCACCCGTACGCACCAAGAAGAATATTTTCTTTCCGTACAATATTTTGGTCTTTTTGTGAACTGCATTAGGGGGAGGTTGTGAGTACCAAGGAGTAAATGATAACTTTGCTAAGGCACGAGTTCCATCTTCATTCCTGACCATTATGCAAACATTAGTTTTGAGTACAGGCCAGCGGTTGGAAGGTGGGGGATTCGGTGGGGGATTCGGCAGTGGCAGAGGAGATCCCTGTTGCCGGAGCTTGTGTTCTGGTTTGGAGAAGCAGCGAGTGAGTCCTGAGAGCTGTGTACTCCCTGTCCACAGGTCCACTGTGACCACTGCCTCGAGAACAAGAAATGAAGACTACCACAGTGGTACTGGCAAGTACTGGGAGCCATTTGCCTTTCATAGAGGCTCTTGCAGGACAGAAGAAAAAGAAGGCCTTGGGATTGGAAAGTAGTAGGAGTGCTCCGTGATAATCAGGGAAAGAATGTTCCAGGAGGGAGCAGTGTGGATACATTCCCCAAGGGCATGGGCTCACAGGAAGCCAGTCAGAGTGACAGAGGGTTTCTGCCTGTGGCACTGGAAAGATGGAGAGACAAGGGTAACTTGAAACGTGCAGTCTTTATAAACAGCTTGTGAATGTCCGCCGTAGCCTTGTTAACCCTGAGAACATCTCAGAACTATACTGTTCGGATGAAAAAGGTTGCTTTAAACTTCCCTGTACTTGCTTTTATTTGCCACCAGTCTCCTGGGTAAGGCAAGAGCTGCTGGAGGGAACACATGTGTGCACTTCCGTATAACCTCCCGTCCCTGAGAGACTTGTTCCCATGGGTCATCTCTCCTCATATGGGAAAAGGCCTTACTGAGAGTTATCTTAAGTTTTATTTTGTTTTTTATTTATTTATTTTTTATTACACACCAGAAGGGGGCATCATATCCCATTACAGATGGTTGTGAGCCACCATGTGGTTGCTGGGAATTGAACTCAGGACCTCTGGAAGAGCAGTCAGTGCTCTTAATCGCTGAGCCATTTCTTTCACCCCTATCTGAAGTTTTTATGGGAACAAATGTTATGTTTGCCATTTAGCCAGCACTTGCTCTGTCTGTCTGTCTGTCTGTCTGTGGGGGGATGCACACATGTGGGTGTTTGCATGGTGGGCCCAGATGTATACATACAGAGGCCAAGAGAGAATGTCAAGTGACTTTTTCTTGTGTTCTCTTGTCTTAAGACAGTGTTTCTCTGAAAGTGAAGCTCACTGATATGGCTGGCCAGTGAGCTCCTGGGATCTGCCAGTCTCTGTCGCCCCCCCCCCCCCCACACTGGGGTTGTTATAAGCACACACTTGCCTGCCCATCTATTTACCTGGGTGCTAGGGATTTGAACTCGGGTTAATGTGGCATAACCATCACCATTACCCGCCTGGGACACCTTCCTAGCCCTTCACTTTCTTCCTGACATTAAAGGAAATTAAGTGAGAAACATTTTTCATTTCTATTGAAAAATAGCAGAAAGTAGCTTCTAAAGTGTTTTAAGAATTTTGACTAAGTTGTTCATTCCTTCAGTGATATATGTATTAGCAGGAGCATCTAAGTGCTATTTTGAAAACTGAGCATTAGTGGAGGTAGAGTAGCCAGAATGGAGCCAGGCTGCTGTGTGCAAGAGCCCAGCCAAGGGCTGGAGAGATGGCACTGACTGCTCTTCCAGAGGTCCTGAGTTCAGTACCCAGCAACCACTTGGTGGCTCACAACCATCTGTAATGGGATCTGTAATCCTATTTGTAGTGGGATGCCCTCTTCTGGTGGGTCTGAAGACAGCTACAGTGTCTTACAAGTCTAGACAAAAGGTGGTGCTGACTTTGTCTTGAGTTGGCAGGAGTTGGGATGATGAGAGAGGGCTGGATTTGAGCTATAATGTGAATGAAGGACCTAAGGAAGAGGGAAGGAAGCCATCAGCTTCTAGAAATCCTAATGTGATTATAAAGATAAAGAGATGTAAGAATATGTTCTATGGGGGTGTGGTGAGGTATGGGGGAAGGGGTGCCTTGGCAGACCCATGCCAAGTCATCCCTTCACCCTGAGGGACCAGCCACACGACTAGAGTTTATTCAGGGCATGGGGAGGAGAGTTAAGAGGGTAGTAGACTATGTGGAGAGAGGGGGGAAGGGACGAGCCCAAGAGAGCAAGAGAGAAGCAAGCAGGAAGCAGGAATAGGAGAGAGCCTATTTATAGTGGGCCAGGCCTACCTGGTGGTTGCCAGGTAACTGTGGGGGCAGAGTTTAGACGGAATGCTAACACCTAAGAATGATGATGTTGGGACATCTGAAGAAAACAGGCAATGAGTGACCTAGAGCAGTGGTTCTCAACCTATAGGTCTTGACCCCCGTGGGGGTCACATATCAGCTATTCTGTCTATTGGATATTTACATTACAGTTCAGAACAGTAGCAGAAGTACAGTTATGAAGTAGCAACAAAAATAATTGTATGGTTGGGGGTCACCACAGCAAGAGGAAGGTTGGGAACCACTGGCCTAAGGAAAACAGTTCTTCTCTGAGCCACATGGAGATGAATTGGTTAAGTCTCAAGTGTTGAGATAGTGGTACCAGTTGGGATCACTGCTGGTTTATGCCCTACATACACAGTGGTAAGATCCTCCTGTGACACCATTGCACCCTCTGAGGTTCTCACCCGCCTCATTTTCTTCCAGGTGAAATAAGTGAGTCTGTTTGAGAGTGTTTATATCAAATTTGAACCAACTAAGGGTGAGCGGGAAGAGAATGAAAATCAATGTCCTAATTCCTGCAAATATTTAGGTTTTTTACTGCATAGGGAAAGGCTCTTATGTACCATGGCCACAGTACGACATGATATTGTGGTTTGACTCCTAATTGTGTTTCTTCCATGAAGGAGCTTCTGTTTGCTTTGTAAAAGCCGGCACTAGTGGAAATGTTAAAAGTTTTAATGTTCAGCATTTCTTCACACCACGTCTAACAACATTTTAAATAATGTTAGTACATAATTTGGCACCTGAATCAGCTGGTATTTTATGTGTGGGGGTGTTTTGCCTGCACGAATGGATGTTCTCCACATTCATCACGCTCTCAGAGCAGAAGAGGGCACCAGCCTTGGAGCTGGGGCTACAGACTGTTGTGAGCCTCTCTGTGGGGACTGGAAACCAAATCTGTGCTCTGCAAGAGAAGCTAAACACTAACGTTATTAAAATATTGTTCTAAGTGGTGTTAAGAGACACTGAACAAGCTGGGCAGTGGTGGCCTTTAACCCCAGCACTTGGGAAGCAGAGGCAGGCGGATTTCTGAGTTCCAGGACAGCCAGGGCTACACAGAGAAACCCTGTCTCGAAAAAAAAAAAAAAAAAAAAAGAGATGCTGACCATTAACACTTTAACATTTTTTAATAAGAAACTTTATATATGATTTGTTCTAAATAATTTTGTTTTCAGTTTAATCTTATTTATTGTGTGCCCATGTATTTAATTTTATTTGAATTAGGACCGAGAGAGGAAGAGGGAGAAGGTCACATGACCATCCATGCCTTGCCCTGCATGTGTGGTTGGTAGGAGGACAGCTTTGGGGAAGTAGTTCTCTTCTTTCCCTGCTGGATCTGGGGCTCAGACTCAGGTTTTCAGGTTTGTGGGGCAAGAGCCTTTGCCTGCTGAGCCAGCCTTGAGGTAATATTTCAGTGTAAAGGTGAATCTAGAACTGAAACCCCTGAACTGTTTGAGCAAAGCGGTTACTCCCGCTTTGTAGTGCGTTTATTTGCTCGTTCTGTGGAAAGAGAACATCTTAATTTTGGCCGAGTATTTCTCTTTTTCTCATACCTAGTAATTTTTTGGGTGCTCACTGTGTGTTAGGCATCATCTAGGGAAGGAAGACAAACCAGTTCTCACTGAGTTATGATAATATGGCTCATAAACATTAGAAAACCAACCAACCTTGGTGTCAGGTACAGGAGGGGAGATGCTCTTTCTAGCTAGAGAGAGCTTGCAGTCTGTTTGAGAGAAGAGACATTGGTTGTTCTAAAGAAACCCCAAACTAACCAAACACACTAGCACATGCCCCTTTCAGTGCCATGTTAGAGAGTCAGTTCCCAGCATTTATTTCAGATTCTTTCCAATGTTTCATAAAAGGTAGATATGGATCTTTTTTTCTCATCAATTAATGTACTTATTCGCTTTACATCCCAATCATGGTCCCTTCCTCTCCTCCCAGTACCCTGTCACATGGCCCCTCCCCTTCATCTTTAGGAAGGGTGAGGTTCCCCCTGGGTGCCAGCCTAGCCTGACACCTCAACTCACTGCAGGACTAGGTGCATCCTCTCCCACTGAGGCCAGACCAGACAGCTCAGTTAGGGGATGGATCTTTGTCATTCAGTGTTACCACCCTCTGTGGGATACACGTGCACAGCTGACATGGCTGCTCTATACCTTCACTCTCTCCTTTCGTCCTCTGCTTCTCCATGGTGAGCATAGTTACTTGGTATCTTTTTCCAGCTTCATTTGCTTCTGGTCATTCTCTTGCTTAACAGTCTCTCCTATGAAGAAAGTGTCTGTGCGCGTTGGGAGATGCTCACCTCCCTATGTCGTGTCACTGTGACTGAAGTCATCAAGTGTCAGGGAGCATTTCTACAGCTTGGAAATGAAGACAATTTAGATCAGGTATAAAGGGAAGGAAAGATGGAAAAATTGTTGTACGAACAGGAAAGGAAATACATTCTTAGTTTAAAAAAAAAAACCCCAGACAGATAAGCGGATATTAGAAGTGCACCCACCTCCTTGTTTTGTATCAGCTGTCTGAGGGTGATAACGTTTGGGCATGAATGGCGCCAGAAGTCTGCAGACTCGTAGGTGGGAGGAGGAATGTACCTGTCATCTGAGCAAGCCGTCATTTTACAATAATAAACCTGTTTTCCATCCGCTTCCTGACAGGCTTTGTAGGTGATGTGCTTCTGAGTTTAAGACAGTTGTTAACCTGAAAAACTATATATATATAGTACATACCCTCTTTCCAGATTTGAACACGCTATAGTATATTTATAGTGCCTTTTAAAAAGATTATTAATAGTCTGGCTCATTGCTTTATGTATATCTTTAGAGCCGTGGTTCTCCACCTTCCTCATGCTGTGGCTCTTTAATACAGTTCCTCATGTTGCGATGACCCCCGGCCATAATTTTTTTGTAATTTTGCCACTGTTATGCATCATAATGTAAATATCTGATATGAAGACTATCTGGTGTGTGGCCCTGTGAAAAAGCCAGTCAACCTCAAAGGAGTCGAGACCCACAGTGTGAGAACCGCTGCACCAGAGGTTTGCGAGCCTTTGAAATCACTCACTGTTAACACCTGCTCGAGAGAAAGCTTTATACTAATGCGTAAGAACACTTTGCCAGTTTAGCCTTTCTTCCTGCTATGACTTGAGTATGGCTTGTCCCCTCCAAAACTGAAATTTCATTTCCATTAAAAGATGCAGTACTAAGAGGTGCAACCTTTAAGAGGGGCAGAGGACTCTGCCCTCATGAATTGATCATATCTGATCTGTGTCTACTTCATGGATCAATAGGTTATCTTGTGACTGAGTGTGCAGTGAAGCCTGTTTGGCTGCTTTCTCTCACTCTGGTCTACTCACGGGATGCTTTGATCTTTGAGAGCATGGAGCCAGCAAGAAAGCCGTAGCCAGATGCAACTCCTGGACTTTGGATCCGAAGTATGAGCCAAAATAAACCTCCTTTAAAAAATTACGTTGGTCCTTGTGATATTAGCAACAGGAATTAGCCTGGACTAGAGGTGTTGCCTAGTGCTAGAGTTCTGGCATCACATTTGCAAGGTCCTGAGTTCAGTTATTTTCCAGCAACACACACGTATACACACATGCACACACACAGAAGGAGGAGAAAGAGAAAGGGAAGGAGAAGAAGAAGAAAAGAAAAAGATAAACTAAGACATCTGCCTTCTTATGCAGGGCTTTAAACCATAGATAAAAATGTGTAGTTTCTCATGACAGTCCCATGGGAACAGTAAGCTAGCTAACATGTCACTTAAGTAGAGCCACAGCTGGCTTGAGTGGTCTCCCAGAGGCTGGAGTAACATCATAACTGCTGCTAGAGGGGACTCATCTACAGTAAGATGCTGCTTGCCTCAGTTAGTTAATGTCTGCGGCTCAAGTTCATGACTCCAGGTCATAGCGGGCAGAGAGCTCTAGATGTAAAGCTTATTAAACAATGGCAGATGTTGAAGTAAATCCAACAACATAGAATTCAACAATACTGTAACAAGTCTAAAAACTTAAGAACAGAAATACTGAAGTTCTACAAGTAGGTGTTTATTTATTTGATATTTTTTGAGACAGGGTTTTTGTATGTAGCCCTGGCTGTCCTGGGATGCACTGTGCAGCTGAGGCTGGCCTTGAACTCAGATCTGTCTGCCTCTGGCTCCTGAGTGCTGAGATTAAAGGCCTGCACCACCACACCCAGCTAGGAGTAGATATTTTATTTTTTAAAGTTTTATTGTATTATGATGAGAAAAGTTACATGATTTCAATTTATCTGAATTTGTTAACATTTAAAAACATATTTTAAGGGCTGGTGAGATGGCTCAGTGGGTAAGAGCACTGACTGCTCTTCCGAAGGTCCTGAGTTCGGATCTCAGCAACCACATGGTGGCTCACAACCACCCGTAATGAGATCGGACGCCCTCTTCTGGTGTGTCTGAAGACAGCTACAGTGAATGACACAGGAGCGAGCGGGCCGGAGAGCAGCCACACACATGATGGTTCATGGCCATCTGTACAGCTACAGTGTACTCATACACATAAATAAAAAAAAAATCTAAAAACATATTTTAAGTAAATAGAATTAAATCACATTCTTGTTTCTCTTTTGTACCCCAACTCCTCCCAGAAACCCCCCTTCAATAACTACAATATCTTTTTTGTCATATTCCTTAAAATTTATAAAATATTATAACAAAAAATAAGTATTATAAAAGTTGTTTGATGTAAAACAACAATCAATTTTACAGTCTTATGTAGACGCTCGTCTGCAGCAATAGTGAAAATACATTTTTCTCAATATAAATTTTAAATAACTCCAAACATATTAACTGTAT